>VSMD01087764.1:0-22380 GCA_008750895.1 Mirza zaza
TTTTTTTGAGACAGAGTCTCGCTTTGTTGCCCAGGCTAGAGTGAGTGCCGTGGCGTCAGCCTAGCTCACAGCAACCTCAGACTCCTGAGCTCGAGCAATCCTGCTGCCTCAGCCTCCCGAGTAGCTGGGACTACAGGCATGCGCCACCATGCCCGGCTAATTTTTTTTTTATATATATATATTAGTTGGCCAATTAATTTCTTTCTATTTTTATAGTAGAGATGGGGTCTCGCTCAGGCTGGTTTTGAACTCCTGACCTGGAGCAATCCGCCCGCCTCGGCCTCCCAGAGTGCTAGGATTACAGGCGTGAGCCACCGCGCCCGGCCCTAAAGTATACATTTTTTTAAGTTTTGAAAAATGTATACCATCATGAAACCCATGAAACCATCATCATCACAATCAAGATAATGAACAAATCTATCATCCTCTGGAAAGTTTCTTCATAATCCTTTGTAATTCCTGCCCGCTCTCATCTCCAGGAAACCACTAATCTGCTTTCTATCACTGTAGATGAATTTATGTTTTGTATGTTCTCTTTCTGTCTGGTTTCTTTCACTTAGCATAATTATTTTGAGGTTCATCCATGTTGTTCCAAGTATCAATAGCTTGCCCCTTTTATCGCTGAGCAGCATTTCATTGTATGGATATGCCAGTTTGTTTACAGTTCATCTGATGCTGGGCTCATGGATTGTTTCCATTTTTTGGCTATTACAAATAAAGTTGTTATGACAATATTGTCATCTATATTTGCAGAAGTTCACTTGGGGTCTTTTTAAAAAATCTCTTCCATATCTCTATTTTACTTTTTGAGCATACTAAATACAGTCATAATAACTGGTTTTAATATCCTTTATTTCTATATCTAATATCTGTATCAGTTCTTGGTCTGGTTCAATTGATTGATTTTCTCCCCATTATGCATCATTTTTTCTGCCTTTTTTGTATGCCAGGTAAAATTGTGAATTTCACCTTGATGAGCCCTGTATAGTTTTTTCTCTCTGTAAATATTCTCAGGTACAGTGAAGTTACTTGGAAATGATTGGATCCTTTCCAGTCTTGCTTTTAAGACTTATTAGAAATGACCAGAGCCAGGCTCAGTCTAGACTTAATTACTCCTCATCACTGAGGCAAGTCCTTGCTCAGAACTGGCCCTAGTGTCCCATGAATCATGAGCGCTCCAGTCTGGCTTGGTAGGACAGCACTTACTCTGGCCTTGTGTTATACGTTCTTCTCTCTAATCTTTTTAATGTTGCTTTCCCCAGCTTTGTATCATTTCCTCACATGCATGTGCTGAGCTGTATTCTCCTGAATACTCGAGGGAAACCCTCTCCAGATCTCCAGAGTTCCCTCTGGGGAAGCTCCCTCACTTCTGGCACTCTGTCCTGCAAATTCTAGCTGCCTCGGTCTCCCCAGGCTCTTGACTCTGTCTCCTCAACATAGAGAATCAGGATCTGCCTGGGTTCCCACCTTCTCTGCGACAGACCCTCTCATTTCAGTAAACTGGGTAAATCAAAGGACTGAACTCATCTGTTTCTCACTTTTCCAAAATTACTGTCCTTTACTGCTTAATGTCTTAAAAACTGGCTTCATGTATTTTTGTCTGCGTTATGTTTTTTGTTTTTTCAGAGAGGAGAGTAAATCTAGTACTTCTTACTCCATCTTGATGGTAACACAAGTCCATATTTATATCTGAAATTTGTGCTATGGTTTAGGTTTTTCAGCTCAGAAACACAAGCACCAGATCAACTCCCCCTGTTCCTCAAAGGTCTGAGTTTTAGTCATGCAGGGCCCTTTTTTCTAAGCTTTTATTGGTTAGTAATTTCAACCCCCTCCCTTTGTTTTTCTAGCCTTAGGGGTATGTTATGAGCTTAATTGCATCCTTTACAAAATAAGTTAAAGTTCTATCCCCCAGTAAGTACCTCACGAAATGAGTGTATTTGGAGATAAGGTCTATAAAGAGGTAAGTGAAAATAATGTCATTCGGGTGGGAGAACTTAATCCAATATGACTGGTGTCCTTATAAGAATAGGATCTCATTAATCTAACCATTTGCCCAATGCTGCACATCATTCTATTTTCTTGTGATTTGCCTCCTTTCTGACAAGATTTTACTTCCTGGTATACAAAGTACATAAAAGCTGATTATTATATGAGGTCTAAATATAATATTACTATTTTCTAGATTGTTTATAAGCTAGAAATTAGAACCTAGAGCCTAATATGCAGAAAATAGTAGAAACAATCATGTTGCTATTAAAATTGTAAATATAACAAGTAAAAGGAAAAAAGTACCCTTTTTGAATCCCAGAAATGCCTAAGCTCCATCCAAAACTATCCAAAAGTGTTCCCAAAATGAAATAAATGTCAGGAACTGGTAACTGTATAGTTGTGTTTTTTTTCATTTATGATTTAGCACAAATTCTTAGGATTGTCCTCTTGGTTAAATAAAGGCATGGATTTATGAAAAGCCACTGCTATAAAAAAATCTTTCAATTCATAAAGTTCAGACAGAAACAAATAGCTATACCTTCTTGAAAGATGAGTCCTGATTGAAAATGCTTGAATGGCTTAAAGCTAATGATTTTTAACTATATGGGCAAGAGAGAAAGACAAAATAAGTATGTTTGCCTTGGGCTTAGAAATTGAAGTGCCCTTTCTCAATGGACTGGAAAAAAACAGAAGGTTATTCTGACTCTTCACAGTTCGTTAAAAATCTTCAAAAGTAAAAAATGTGTGGGATATAACATTAGACATCTCCCGAAATCCTTATATTTTAAGCAAATAGGGAAAGCCAGCTAGAGAAAGGTAACTGGAATAATTTCCTATCAACATTAAATTCATTGCTGCCTTCACGTTTTCTGAGTACAGGAGATGACAACCACATTACATTATGTACCCTGGTATGGACCAAATTGTGTTCCCCCAAAATTTGTATGTTGAAGCCTTAACCCCCAATGTGATAGCACTTGGAGATAAAGATTTGGGGAGGTAATTAGGCTTAGATATGGTATGAGGATGGGGTCCTCATGATGGGATTGGTGCCCTTCTAAGAACAGACCAGAGATTTTCCCCTCTTTCTCTCTACCATGCGAGGACACTGTGAGAAGGTAATCATCTGAAAGTCAGTAAGAGAGCCCTCACCAGGAAGCAAATCTATCGATATCTTGGTCTTGGACTTCCCAACCTCCAGAACATGAGAAATAAATGCCTGTTGTTTAAACCAAAAAGAAAAATTAAATGCCAAAAAAGGAACTGACTGTAACTCTTTAAGGAAGAGGAGAAAATCATAGTTTCCTCCTCCCCTACCATGTCCTCACTCAGAATTAAAGGGTCCCCCACAAACTTTTATTGGTTAATGTTTGGAGGAGGGGTGGCTGGGAAGCCCAGCAGGGTCATTAGGATCTATGAGCACAGAGCCTGTCAAGGCATGTGAGAGAGTGACAATGCTGTCACTCTCTCAGGCACCTATTTCTGCTCGTCCTTTAACAAGGTAACAAAAGCAGGGGAATACCCAGTGGCCAAATGCTTCATTTCTGGAAGAAAAGAGGAAAAAGGACAATTTTCTTTCTCCCTTTTAAAAGTCTTACGTCTGGCTGAGGCAGGCAGATCGTTGAGCTCAGGAGTTCGAGACCAGCCTGAGCAAGAGTGAAACCCCGTCTCTACTAAAAATAGAAAGAAATTAATTGGCCAAACTAAACATATATAGAAAAAATGAGCCGGGCATGGTGGCACATGCCTGTAGTCCCAGCTATTTGGGAGGCTGAGGCAGCAGGATTGCTTGAGCCCAGGAGTTTGAGGTTGCTGTGAGCTAGGCTGACGCCACAGCACTCTAGCCCGGGCAACAAAATGAGACTCTGTCTCCAAAAAAAAAAAAAAAAGTCCTACATCTGCAAAGAACATACAGAAATACCAACTCGAGATTCTTTAGTTCAGCCTACAATAGGATTATCTGCTAAAGTAGGTGATGGATTGGGTTCAATAGTGTTCCCACCAAGTTCATGTCCACCGGTAACCTCAGAATGCAACCTCATTTGGAAGTAAGATTTTTACAGATGTAATTAGTTAAAATGAGGTCATGCTGGAATGGAGTAGGCCCCAGCCCAATGACTGGTATCCTTATAAGAAGCCCATGTAAAGACAGAGACACATAAGGGGAAATGCCTTGTGAAGACAAACAGCAGAGATCAGAGTGATGCATCTGCAAACCAAGGGACTCCAGGAATTGCCTGTGGCCACCAGAAGCTAGAAGTGAGACATGAAACACATTCTTTTTCAAAGCCTCCAGAAGGAACCAACCCTGCCAACCCCTTGATCTGAGACTTCTAGCCTCCAGAACTGTGAGGGAATAAATTGTTATTTTAAGCCACTGAGTTTGTGTTAATATGTTATTGCAGCCCAAAGAAAGTAATGCAGGTAACAAATGGAAAACAACATAAGCAATTTTTTAAAAAATAAATGTGCTTCTGTTGGGAGCCAAGGAGGTATCTTTTGGATATCCTAAAAAGACCAATTTAAAATATAAATATGCCTCAATAATTTTCCTTAGAAGATCCAAACCCAAGTTCACTCTGGGTCTATAGATAGAGCAGAGAAGCAAAGATAGTTTGTATATGTGTCTTAAGGGGGACTGCCAGATACCCTGCGATGTTCCTTGGATGCAATTTTATAAAAGTATCTGTGCTGGGGGAAGCAATGAAGTGATAAGTGAATAGAAACTTGGGGGGTTTTCAGAGCCCACTGAATGCCAGTTTGTATATTACCTAGAGGGGATACTTCTGTGAAGGGGGGGTGGGTATTCTACTGATGCTTGCTACTCATTCCACCATCCATCACAAATCATGCTGTGGTAGAAGTGTCACATCCATCATCTATTAAGTCCTGGGCAAACAGGATCAGTGGTATATTTAAGAAAGGAAATGCTCAACATCTCTAATCACTAGAGAAACGCAAATCAAAACCACGATGAGATATCATCTAACCCCAGTGAGATTGGCCTCTATCAAAAAATCTCAAAACAACAAATGCTGGCAAGGATGTGGAGAGACAGGAACACTCTTACACTGCTGGTGGGACTGCAAATTAGTGCAACCTCTGTGGAAAGAATTTTGAGATACCTCAAAGAACTAAAAATAGAAATACCATTTGATCCAGCAATAGCATTATTAGGCATCTACCCAAAAGAGCAAAGACACTGTATAACAAAGACATCTGCACCCAAATGTTTATGGCAGCACAACTCACTATTGCAAGGCTGTGGAAACAACCCAAGTGCCCATCAATTCATGAGTGGATTATTAAAATTTGGTATATGTATACAATGGAATATTACTCAATTATAAGAAACGACAGTGATCTAGCACCTCTTATATTTTCCTGGATTGAGTTTGAGCCCACTATCCTAAGTGAGGTATCACAAGATTGGAAGAATAGGCTCTACCTGTAAGAAAGGAAACAATGATTTTCTACCAAAAAAGAAAAATAACAAACTCACGAAGCTGTGGGCCACAAGACTATGACTACAGGTATGATATAAAGAGTTACACCAACAATCCCATATTTAATAAATTGCAAAGTAAATCTTTACCTGTGCTTTTGCTTCTTCTCAAACTCCTTTGGACCACTGAAATTTTCTTTACTAAGTGCTTTTCAAGGTTCCTGATAATAGGTTTTGTTCATAGCCCTTATACCAATGCATACTTAGCATTCACACTGAAAAAATAAATCTAATATCTCTATTTCAGTAAATTCAGGTTCAATTTCTTTATAACTAAACAGTCAGGTAAACAGAGCAGGAGAGAACAAGGCTTAAACCCATTTCCTAGGGGCACTCAATTGATCCCTGAGCTATTTTGTGTTTAAAACAGTATCAATGAAGTTATCATTGACCAAGATTTTCCTCTTCATTTCTCAGGAGGAGTCAAACATAAAATCTGGTCCAGGAAATCAATATGGAGGAGAAAGCAGAACCATTAATATTCACTTAACGGAGTCAAGAGTACACAAGAGTCATTCATCCAAAACACTTCCGAATCTAGTCTCTACTCTCCAGAAGTTAATCTTGGCCTGTGCCTTAAATCTGACTTTATAACTAAATTCCCTGGGGTCCTTTAAAAAAAATGGATTTTTAAGTTTTACTCTTGAAGGTTTTTGTTCGGGAGCTTTTTCTGTAGAGGCCAGGAATCTAAATTTTAATGTCAGAGTGAGTGTGGTATGGAATAATATTCATGACACATGGAGAAATAAAAAAGCAAATAGCAGGCCGGGCGCGGTGGCTCAAGCCTGTAATCCTAGCTCTCTGGGAGGCCGAGGTGGGCGGATCGTTTGAGCTCAGGAGTTCGAGACCAGCCTGAGCAAGAGCGAGACCCCATCTCTACTATAAATAGAAAGAAATTAATTGGCCAACTAATATATAGAGAAAAAATGAGCCGGGCATGGTGGCGCATGCCTGTAGTCCCAGCTACTTGGGAGGCTGAGGCAGCAGGATTGCTTGAGCCCAGGAGTTTGAGGTTGCTGTGAGCTAGGCTGACGCCACGGCACTCACTCTAGCCTGGGCAATAAAGTGAGACTCTGTCTCAAAAAAAAAAAAGCAAATAGCAGAAAAATATGTGTATTCTGACTATTGAAACTTTAAAACAAAAAATATAAATACAATATGGCATAGTATCTAAATTACACCACTTATATGCTATTACATGTTTTTGTGTGACTAGAAAACAACCTAAAGCAAGACCTCAACACTATTAACATAAGCAATTTCTGGAAAATAGAATGAGGATAGGTTAAGGGAAAAAAATTAACTATGACTTTATATATTGTGAAATATATTTTGTTTTTTAACGTGCTGATGTGATACTTTTCTGATTACAAAAATAAGAGAACTGCAGTAAGAGGGATTATGGGAGGAATAGGCCATCTGCCTTTTTTCAAAACCAAAACAAGTAGTAATGATAACAGCCCCTTTAGAAAGAAGGTCAGTGTAGCTGAAGACTAAAACAAGAATAAACAGAAGGTCATTAAAACATGTTTTAAACATGTTTAACAGAAACATATTCAATGCAACTCTATTCATAACAGCTCACAGCAGAAGACAATCCAATGCCCATCTATAATATACTTAGATGAAAAATAAGTATTAGTTACCTTTGGATGATGATATTATTTCTCCCCATCCCAAAAAGTCCCTAAAAAGAGACTAGGTCTCACTGTGTTGCCCAAGCTGGTCTTGAACTCCTGCGCTCAAGCAACCCTCCTGCCTCAGCCTCCCCAATGGCTGGGATTACATGGGCTCCAAACTACCTGCTAAATAATGGTATTTACTAGAAAGAGACCTTATGTGACCTTCTGGGCTGCTGCAAACATTCAGATGATTTTACCTGAATTGTGGTAAAAAGATGTCTTCATATATAAAAATCCATGGGAGTACTTTATGTTGATCCACTTTATTGTGTATATAACAATAAAAAATAAAAATCATGCCAGGTACAGTGGTTCATGCCTGTAATCCCAGCACTCTGGGAGGTGGAGGCGGGAGGATCACTCAAGGTCAGGAGTTCGAAACCAGCCTGAGCAAGAGCGAGACCCCGTCTCTACTAAAAGTAGAAAGAAATTAATTGGCCAACTAAAAATATATAGAAAAAATTAGCTGGGCAATGTGGTGCAGCTACTTGGGAGGCTGAGGCAGAAGGATTGTTTGAACCCCGGAGTTTGAGGTTGCTGTGAGCTAGGCTGACACCATGGCACTCTAGCCCGGGCAACAGAGTGAAACTCTGTCTCAAAATAATAATAATAATAATAATAATAATAAAGGAAAAAATGATCATGTGTTTTTTGTTGTAGTTTTTTTTTTTTTTTTGGAGACAGTCTCACTCTGTCATCAGGGCTAGAGTACCCTGGTGTCAGCCTAGCTCACAGCAACTTAAAACTCCTGGGCTCAAGTGATCCTCCTGCCTCAGCCTCCCAAGTAGCTGGGACTACAGGCCTGCATCACCACACCAAGCTAATTTTTTCTAGTTTTAGTAAAGACAGGGTCTCGAACTCCTGACCTCAAGCGATTCTCCCCCATCTGCCTCCCAGAGTGCTAATATTACAGGCATGAGCCACTGTGCCCAGTCACGTATGTATTACATAAAGCATATTCTGGACTCTTATGTGTTTCTTAGTAAAATCTGGAGACCCACCAGCTTGTAGTCAAGAGGGCAGTAACGAGAGGACTAGCAGCAGCCACATCCATGGCTTACCTCTAGGTGGAATCAGAGAACTACCTATCGCCCAAAACTTCCCTGGGCAAGTCAGAAGACATAATCCTTCACTCCTACCTAGCCTCATCCTACTATCCCCTGGCAATCAAAGGAGAAGAACAGAAAGAGCAGAAAGTGTAACAATTTCTAGCACTGGCCCACGTACAAATGTTTACTTAGAAAATAAAGGCTTTGAGTGTGGATGGAACTGGAGGCCATTACATTAAGTGATACAATCTAAGCACAGAAAGACAAATATTTCATGTTCTCACTAATATGTGAGAGCTAAACAAAAGTGGATCTCATGAAAATAGAGAAGAGATCGGTTGTGACCAGAGGCCAGGGAAGGAGAGATGGGAGTGGGAAAGGAAAAGAAAAAGAAAGGAATCCCTGGGCGCGGTGGCTTATGCCTGTAATCCTAGCACTCTGGGAGGCTGAGGAGCGCAGATTGCTCAAGGTCAGGAGTTCAAAACCAGCCTGAGCAAGAGCGAGACCTCGTCTCCACTAAAAATAGAAAGAAATTAATTGGGCAACTAAAAATATGTAGAAAAAATTAGCCGGGTATGGTGGCACATGCCTGTAGTCCCAGCTACTCGGGAGGCTGAGGCAGAAGGATTGCTTGAGCCCAGGAGTTTGAGGGTGCTGTGAGCTAGGCTGATGCCACGGCACTCACTCTTGCCTGGGCAACAAAGTGAGACTCTGTCTCAAAAAAAAAAAGAAAAAGAAAGGAATATAAATGTATTTATTACCACTGATCTATACACTTAAAAATGGTAAAGATGGTAAATTATATGTGTATATTTTATTTCAATAACATAATTGTTTAAAAAAGGCTTTGAAAGATCCCATTGAATCATTGTTTGTATTATGTCATACAGTAGAGTAATCTCAGCCACCTCCCAACTTTGTCTGTTCTAGGCCTGATAATGGCCCTCTCTGGGAACATCCAAACTAAAAGTGAGGAGTGAAGGCAAAGAATAAGGAAGTGCACCCCTTTAATACTTCCATTTTATGATCCCTATACTCCCCTATTGAGGGTCACATTCCCCTTTGAATTCAACAGGATGATCTCCTCATAGCACAGTCTTCCCAAATTTGGTCCTGCTTTCTCTCAGTCTTTTCTAGTTTTTGAAAGATGTAATCTTTTCTGTTTCTCAGGTTCTTTTTCTTTTGGTTTCTTTCTAGACTTCCTCCTTCCAGACTATGGTGAATGAAGGGAAAGATATATGAGAATAATAGAGACACTAAAATAGCTCCTGAAGATAACCAAAATATTGTTTCAGTAACTGCTTTAATGAGGTAAATTGTTTAATAATTAATTTAAGTTTATAGCTCTGCCATTCTCAGACAGCATAATTAAATAATTTAGTCATTTGCAAGAAGAATGATAGCAACAAATCCTTGAAAATGGGGATTAGAAACAAAGCCACCCATCTGGCTTTGTTTCCTCGTTCAATGTCCAAGTGACTCATAACTCCACAAAGAGAGCCTGAAAATAATTTTGACATCCTAATATGAATTACAGTCTTTTAGCTTTCAAAGACAAGAATCTAAGAACAAACTCCGGAACTAGGAAAGGGCTGTGTGTGGGAACACTCATTATCCTCTTCTATCTTGGCTATTGCCTCTTTAGCTTAGGTGAGCACCAACCTTGAGACATTCTAGCTACTTTTCCAAGAACTTCCCCTCTCCTCAGATTTGCTCCCACAGTCATCCTCAACAACACCACTTTACATCCAATGTCTCTGTGTTTCTCAGTTCCTAGCCTCGCTCTTTTATGTTAAGGAGAAGCCTTAGTATAATATTCTTTTTTTTGTCCAGGCCTTTCCTACCACCACAGTAGATAGACCATGCAGTAAAGGTGAAGTGAACCCCAGCTGCTGACTAGCTGGATAGCTGTGGGGAAGCTATTTAACTTCTCTAAGCCTCAGTTCATTCATCTTTAAAATGTAAAGATAAGACATATTGATTTAGATTTAGATTTATCTTGAGATTAAGATTACTATAAGATTTATATTAAGTCATTGAATCTTCACAACTACCCTATGAAGTATGTATTATTATTAATATTAATCCCACTTTACAAATGAGGAAACATGATCTGTCCAAAGTCATGTAGCTACAATGTGGCAGAGCTGAGATCTGGACAGGTATATGGCTCCTGAGTATAAATTTTTGTTCACTCTGCTCTATTTGCCTCACATACATGTTCACTTAATATTACCTATTATTTTTACTGCTTGGGAATTTACGGTAGTGGTCAGATTATAACTGAAATGATACTATAAAGATGAGCATGTTTGCATAGAAAGAAAACTAGTGGTTAGCCCTCAATGAGAGAGAAGAATTGATAATTATGGGAAGACTTAATTCAATGATTCATTCATTCATTTAAAAATATTTGAGGGGGGCCCAGCGCGGTTGCTCACGCCTATAATCCTAGCACTCTGGGGGGCCGAGGCAGGTGGATCATTTGAGCTCAGGAGTTCAAGACCAGCCTGAGCAAGAATGAGACCTCATCTCTACCAAAAATAGAAAAAATTAGCCGGGCATGGTGGCACATGCCTGTAGTGCCAGCTACTCAGGAGGCTGAGGCACAAGGATCATTTGAGCCCAGGAGTTTGAGGTTGCTGTGAGCTAGGCTGACACCATAGCACTCTAACCACGGCAACAGAGTGAGACTCTGTCTCAAAAAAAATTTGAGGGATGAATATGTAACCATGGTTGAGACAAAATGTCATGGGTTTTTTTATATATATAATTTTAATTTTTCTTTTTTCTTCTTTTATTTATTTATTTTTCTTGGCATCTGCATTGCATGTCATGGTTTTATTTCTATATGTTTTCATATGTTCTTCCCTTGCTGGAATGTCAGCATGTGCAAGCTTGCACGTGTGCACACACACATGCGGTTTGGCCAACCCCCACTTCTTCTCCTCACTCTTGTAGAAGGCAGCTACCACTCAGTCTAGTCTAGCTTCCCACCTTCTGCACACATCTCAAATTTCACAATTAAACACAGAAAATAATAAAAGAATAAAGGCAAAACATTTTAAAAAGGAGAAAGAAAGGAAAAAGAGATGCATTTGGAGAGGTGCCAAAGGAAAGAAACCAAAAACATGATTTAAAAATTAGAGATGAAAACAGAGAATTAAAAAGTGGAAAAGATGAGACCAAGTAGCAGTTTAATAATACTTTTTAGCACATGAAGGACCTTTACCTGGAGAATAATAATAGGATTTTCTTCTTAGGGGATTATAAGGAAGGAAATCATTTTCAGTGAAAGTGGCAGAGACAAAGTCAGCTAGCTTTACTGGGCACTGACCATAGCTGGGGCATGATCACTGCTATCAGGGGGCTTATAACTTAATGAGAAAGACAGCTGTGCATAGAAAAATGACTAATAATCAATTTAATGGAACAGATTACAAGAGCAATGAATTCAGAGGAGAAAGAGATCTCTATGAATTCATGGTCTAGGATATAAAGGAAATACTTTACTGAAAGAGATGAAAGGGTGGGTTTCTATCAGTAAAAGACAGAACAAACTCAGGCAAAGAGAAGAATAGGAATGAATGGCATAATACATGACTGGAAAGTCTGAAAAATGCATTATTAGTGGCTCCTTGCTAAAACTAATTTCTCTACTTGTCCACTACAACCTGTGCCAGCTTAGGCAAATCTTTCCTTTTTAATTTTTTCTCCCTTTTTTCAGTTAGACAACTCAATATTTAGATTGGTTTTCTATCACCTAAAATACAAAAGCAAAACTACTTCTGCTCTAGCTATTGCCCCATTTCTCTTTTTCTCTTTTTTTAATGGGAAAATTCCTTGAAAGAATTATCTGTACTCGCTGTCTCCTAGTTCTATCCTCAAAGTCTCTCTAGATCCCACTACATCAGGCCAATCCCACACCAAACTGCTCCTAGCAGGCCTCCAGTGATATCCACATGGCTAAATGCACTGGTGCATTCTGAGTCCTCTGTTTTACTTGACCTCTTTGAAGCATTTGACTCACTTCATGCCTCTCTCTTTCATGAGATGCTTTCTGTCTTGGCTTTCAGGCTACCAAGCTCCTTCCAGTTTTTTCTGCCTTGGTGATCTCATTCTGTCTCATGACTTTATATACCATCTATAAGCTAATCACTCCCACACTAACATCTCCAGCCCAGACATCATCCCCTAATTCCACATGTGTGAATCCAACTGCCTACTTGATGCCTTTCTATAGAAATCCAAAGGCATCTCAAATTTAACATATCCAAAATTTATTCCTAAAATTCTTCATCTTCTCCCCCTAAATCTACTCTTTCTGTAATGTTCTTACTGTCATCCTTCATAAATGGCAGCTTTTCTTTAATTGCTTGGACCAAAAATCTTAATCACTGAACTCATCTTTTTCTCACCCTACATCTAGTTCATCTGCAAATCATGATAGCTCACCCTTCAAAATATATCCAGAATTTTTATTTATTTTCAACACCTCTCCTACTACTATTTGATTTTAAATCCTCACGTGGATTACTATAAACCTCTGCACTGGTCTCTCTTTTCCCACTCCTCCATTCTATTCTCTGCACTATAGCCAGAACATCCACATAAAAGGCCAGTCAGACCAGAGCACAACTTCCCCAAAGATCTCCAGTGCCTTCCCATCTCACTCAAAGGGAAGGGCCAAATTTCTTTCTCTGACCTACTAGGTCCACAGGACCTGCTCTGCTTATTTGACTTCTCTGACCTATCTAATGCACTCTCATTTTTTCACACCATACCAGCTGCTCTGGCTTCCTCCCATTCCTAGAACACACCAAACGTGTTTCTGCTTATGGGCCTTTGTGCTTATTGTTTATTCTTTCTGCTTAGAATGTGCTTTCCTCAGATATCCACATGGGAAGATTCCTTACTTTTTGCAGTGCTTTGCTTTTATAGGACTTTGTTGGAGAGGACTTCCTTGGCCATCTGATCTAAAATTTTGTTCTCTTCCCAACACTTCCTATTCCTCCCTCTTAATTTTTTCCCTTTGCACTTATTAGTTGTCGTGATAAAATTTACTTATTTATTTATTATCTACCCCATTAGAATCTAAATTCTTTGATAACATGGCTTTCCTGCTATATCCCCAAGTATCTTGAACAGTAAGCAATACATAGTTTTTGAATGAATCAATGTTGTCAAATGTTCAGTGTAGACTACATATATTCAACAGAACTTCTATTCTGGAAGAAATTGTTTTATGTATTCTATAAGCCATTTGAAAGTGAAGAGTTTTGGTATTTTTTTAAAATTCATGTTGTAATGCATTTACCAGGCCACAAAAGGAATAACTTAGAGATAACCCTCTATTGTTATCTTTTCATTACTGCCTTTCAAAAGTGAAGTAATTTAGTGTGTGTAAAAAAATAATGATAATATCATAATATTTATTTTATATAGAACCATTTTTATACCAATGGTTTTTGATAATATAGTACATATCCATATTAAACTAATTGAATGAAATTTGGGGAAATTTTTTAATCTCTTTAAGAAAATAATGCATAAAATAATCCACATACTCCCAAGAATAATGATATTATATTACATTAAATCTAAGGTTTCATCAATTGTATAGCTCCCCATTATATTACCTACCACTAAGAAAAAAAGAAAAAATATTATCCATTAAACTAGGACAAAATGCTTTTTATCACTTAGAATTTTTATTTTATGCCTGTTGAAAGAGTTTTTTCAGATTTATTTAGACATAAACTTCTATCATATATCATTCTTGTGCTTTTAGTAAAAGGAAGACATAGGACAGGCACAGTGGCTCACACCTGTAATCTCAGCACTTTGGGAGGCTAAGGCAGGATGATTGCTTGAAGCCAGAAGTTTAAGATCAGCCTGGGCAACATTGCAAGGCCCTATCTCTATCCCCCCCAAATTTTTTTGAAATTAGCTGGGCATGGTTGTCCTAGCTACTCAGGAAGCTGAAGTAGGAGTATTGCTTCAGCCCAGGTGTATCAGGCTGCTTTAATTGCGGATTGTGGCACTGTACTCCAACCTGGGCCTCAGAGTGAGAAACTGCCTCTTAAAAAAAAAAAAAAAAAGAAAGAAAGAAAGAAAGGCCAGGCGCGGTGGCTCATGCCTGTAATCCTAGCACTCTGGGAGGCTGAGGAGGGCAGATTGCTCAAGGTCAGGAGTTCAAAACCAGCCTGAGCAAGAGCAAGACCCTGTCTCTACTATAAATAGAAAGAAATTAACTGGCCAACTAATATATATACAAAAAATTAGCCGGGCATGGTGGCACATGCCTGTAGTCCCAGCTACTCGGGAGGCTGAGGCAGAAGAATCACTTGACCCCAGGAGTTTGAGGTTGCTGTGAGCTATGCTGACGCCACAGCACTCACTCTAGCGGGGGCAACAGAGTGAGACTCTGTCTCAAAAAGACAAAAAAAAGAAGAAGAAGATGTAAATGAAATAAAATGGTCGAGCTATTCCTAATACTCCTTCACATTCACAGTCTTCCAAATCACTTCTCAACTCAATATCATTGATGTCCCAGTTCTTCTACCAGTTTTATCCATTATATTATCAGAGCAAAAGAACATTCCACTATGATCTCTGAGGGCTTTTCTGATCTTACTATAAAGTGTCAATGTTAAGATTCCCAATCCAAAATCAGGACTTACAGTCTTTCTCAAATGTTCCTGAAATGATCCATTGATTGAAATGTTGAGGATTTGCAGTTTTTCAGGCACTCCACTGAGAATAATAATGTAGGACTCTCATGGCTGGGCAATGGCAACTACTACTCACGTCTATTCCCTAATTGACAGTTAATTTAAGATGGCCTAGATTGTAAGACAGTTCATATATGATGCCCTAGACACATTCTAATTTTAGAAATGTTAAAAGTGTGTTTCAACAATGATAACAGGTGGTAACAAACTTCACTTTGCTTTTGTTAGGTATCAATAGGAAATCATGGTGGTTTTTTTTTTGTATGGGTACACTAAAACTCCCCCTGCTAAGTTCTGCAACACACAGAATCTATTTTTTACTGCTCAATAGCATGGACAGATTTGATTTGGGGCAATAGACCTTTAAACTAGTGTGGAGGCTGCTACCATAGGTTAATAGAAGAAAGCTGAGGTCAAAAGAAAGAAGAAGTCCAGCTCAGGCAGAGAAAATGTCACAGGTTCAGTTAAGAGGGATGTGAATCTTCCATGTTTTTTTCTGCTAGACTAAGAGTAAATGGCTTGGATAGAGAAAGATATTCACAGTTTAATACGTTTGTGTTAAAAAAAAAAAAAAAGGGAAAAAAACTCACATTTGATATCATTATTTAACATTTATTGAGTTCCTTAGGTTGTATAACAGGTTATGAAATGCAGTATGAAAGGTAATCCTATAATCCTCAAGAAAAAATGTTGAATTTTTCAACCTTAGCGTGAAAAGAAGGGGCTGCCTGTATTATAAGCCAATTCAGAGTCTTGGAAAACCTATTAAAATAGCTAGATATTATGCTCAAATCTCTTAAACTCCTTTGGTACAAGATGAGGATTAGAAACCTGGCTATAGGGAATGTTTTAGACCTATACATGGTTAAATTTACTCAAATTTAAGATTGCAAGAGTTTCCCCTAAGTAAGAGAGTATTGTGATTTTTTTCTCTTCTATTAATATCTTTATAGCAACGTTAAAATAATAAAGCAAAATATTATAGTTAAATCAATTTATCCAAATGTCTTGGTATTCAAGGGAATAGAAAAACTAAAGGGGATTCAGCACTACACTAGGCTCTTGACAAGGATCATCTCATTTAATTCTCATAGCACATTTACGAGGTAGGTATTTTTTGAAAACTAAGGCTTGGGAAGCCTAAATAATGTGCCTGAAATCATGAGGCGCCTGGAAGCAGGGTTGAGATTATACTCCAGTCTGCCTAACCTTCTCAGTTCTCTTTTCACCCTCACACCTACTAATAGATTATTAGTCTACCAAAAGTGATGGTTTCTGCCTCCATGTGATCCTAGATTTCTGAAAGAGGGAGAACTAAGGAAGAAGCCAATCCACATGAGACAGAGGCGGAGAGTCTATCTGCCTACTAATAAGTTTAATAGTCCAGCTATCGAACAGAATTTCTAGAATACTCTCTGGCTGTGGATTATTTTGCTGACACTACTAATTAGATCCTTTCCCAGGACCCAGTCAAGACCATTTTGTAACCCTGTACCTCCCTTCTTTGCTCTACCCCTTCAGTCTTCTCTAACATTGGATAACTGGGAATGGAAAAACCTAATTTTATAGCCTAGAGTCCTAGGACTCTAAATCAGGCTTTAATCCTGGAAAGATGAAGCAGCTTCCTGCCACTTCACCCATAAGTATGAGTATTCCTGCAAACCCAACCAGAATTCAAGGTGTTAACTACAATGTACTCCGCTAGAGCCTGTGGCAGGCCCATTCCTCAATAGAACGGGCCCCTAATTCTTTTCCAGATGTGATTTCTCTTCTTCTTTCTTTAAAGACTTTCTCATTCTATGTATTGAGACAGCAACAGGAAATCTCTTAGGCTTTCTTCTCCCTCCCTGATACTCTATTTATAGCTCCAAATGTTGCCAGGTGTCAGCAAGAAAATTAAAGAGGGACCATTAGAGTCTCTCCAAGCTGTTGTTGTTACTTAGGGTACATCTAATATTTTACATTAGCAAGTTGCAGTGCAGTTGCATTTATTCAAATATTCTGGACATTTTAAAGATGCCTAATGATTTACTGTTGTCCAAGGCCCAAACATAGCTTCTCTTCGTACTGTGCACATTGAAGCTGCTAATACCTAAAGAATTGAGCCTGAGGGAATCATGATTCAAGCTAA
This sequence comes from Mirza zaza, assembly GCA_008750895.1. Taxonomy (NCBI): domain Eukaryota; kingdom Metazoa; phylum Chordata; class Mammalia; order Primates; family Cheirogaleidae; genus Mirza; species Mirza zaza. The sequence goes on from VSMD01087764.1 coordinate 17,091, forward strand.
AACCCTTCACTAAAAGTGGCTGTACTAGCTGGAGTGTATTCAACTTCATGTTGTGATAAAGCAGATAAGTAGCTATGTTTTAACACCAAAGAAATGGAGCAAGTGCTTAAGCTAATAAATCCTGTGCCTTTAAAATCAGGCATACACATTCATCAACAGGGTCAACTCATTCATCTAGAAAATGGGAATGGTTTTAATTGAGAGATAACTTCTGGGCAGAAAAAAAATTCTTCTGCAATAGAGAATTAGCTTTATCACAAAAGAAACCTAGAAACTCATAGCCTTCTAAGTTTCATAACCATGACAATAAATATGCGGGTGGGTGTGGTAGGACAGGAATCATAAAACACAAAGTGATTTATTTGCTGTATTTCTTGGTATAGCCCATTATGAACAAGCCTATATTTTGACCAGCGGATGTGAGGCATATAACCAGGCACTGCCACCTCCTCCTAATTAAGGCAGTCAGTAGAAATGACAAGAAGGCTGCCATAAAAAAAGAAAGCTCCAACCTCAAAAAGTGACCATAAGTTTCCCAAAGAATAAATGGTAATGAGGACATAATTATAATGAGACAACTGATGTTTGAGACTTGAACTCACCATAACAGGTTTGAAAGTTAGCTGGGCATTGGTAATACCAAGAAAGATGGTGGTGAAGAGGGACATGAGGAACTAGATTTCTCTCCTACTGTTTGCTTTGAGCAATTCTATGTGTTTTAGAGTTAATTCTCACCAAAACCTGTGAGAAATAAATATTTCTGTATCAATTTGAAAGGTGATGAAAATGGGAGTTTAAAGAGATTCTGAATTTGGTCAGATACCAACACAAGACTGACCAACTCCAAAATCAGAAATAATCATTATATGCAAGTTGGAGTGGAGAGTCAAACCCAAGTCTGTCTGGCTCTTGTGATAAAGCTAATTATGTTCTTTCCAGTTTTTTTTTTTTTTTTTTTTTTTTTTGAGACAGAGTTTCACTTTATTGCCCAGGCTAGAGTGAGTGCCGTGGCGTCAGCCTAGCTCACAGCAACCTCAAACTCCTGGGCTCAAGCAATCCTGCTGCCTCAGCCTCCCAAGTAGCTGGGACTACAGGCATGTGCCACCATGCCTGGCTAATTTTTTCTATATATATTTTAGTTGGCCAATTAATTTCTTTCTATTTATAGTAGAGATGGGGTCTCGCTCTTGCTCAGGCTGGTCTCGAACTCCTGAGCTCAAAGGATCCACCCACCTCGGCCTCCCAGAGAGCTAGGATTACAGGCTTGAGCCACCGCGCCCGGCCTTGAGTTTGTTTTTTTAATAACTATTCCAGGAGAGAAAAAATCAGTATGTATTAATATTTTGAATATGTTTAGTTTTATGTGTTAAATGTGCTTCAGTTCTAAAAATAATAGAAGTACTAATAGCAAAAAAGATAAGACCAGATATGAAAGCAAATCAGAAGACCTTGGAAAATAGAAGAGACTCAAGAGATTGTCTTGTAGCCCTCTACAAAAATTATCCATTTATCAAATTATCAATTTCCTTTACAGCACACACACCCCATCACTGCCATTGCTAAAAAGGAATAAAAAGTAAATGCCCCAGGTTAGCTAAGGGTGGAGCATTCATGGAAAGAAATATCACCAGTTACTTTTCAGTCGTGCCTCAGGTTCCCACCACTGAACTGGGAACTCAGTTATAAAATAAAACATAATATCTATGATGTTCCATTCCTTGCCAGTCCCTCGCCCCCAAACTCCCCCAAGGTCCAAGTGCATTTACACTAGACTACTTCAGAGTAGTTGAGGGCAAGGCTTGGTTCCCAAATCTTACTGTGTTGAGTATTAGCACAAATGTTAATCTACCTGGTGTCTAATGACATTTTAATTGCTCCAGGATTAGCTAATCTGGTGCATTTACTCTCTATTCCCTTTTTAGTGATGAGGGGTGTGTGTGTGTGTGTGTGTGTGTGTGTGTGTAGAGAGAGACAGCTATTGACAAAGGGTGCTTCAAATTTAAAACTTCATGAAAATTTTTTTTTTTTTTTTTTTGAGACAGAGTCTCACTTTATTGCCCAGGCTAGAGTGAGTGCCGTGGCGTCAGCCTAGCTCACAGCAACCTCAAACTCCTGGGCTCAAGCAATCCTGCTGCCTCAGCCTCCCAAGTAGCTGGGACTACAGGCATGTGCTACCATGCCCGGCGAATTTTTTTTTTCTATATATATTAGTTGGCCAATTAATTTCTTTCTATTTATAGTAGAGATGGGGTCTCGCTCTTGCTCAGGCTGGTACTCCTGAGCTCAAACGATCCGCCCACCTCGGCCTCCCAGAGAGCTAGGATTACAGGCTTGAGCCACCGCGCCTGGCCTATGAAATTTTTTTGAAGGCCTTTTTCCTTGAACAAAAAGAAAGTACTTGGACAAAACACTTGATTTTCATAGTCCCATGCTTTTTATACTTGAATTTTCTCATCTCCTTTACAACTAAAATCAGTGTGTAAATACTTTTATTAAAATGCAGAAGATTTGTGCTGTTTGAAGCTTTTCAAGAGCTTGCAGTGGTCTTCAAACTATGGCCCAAGGGCCACATGTGGCCCGCAGAGGACATTTATCTGGCCCTCCAAGTGTTTTTTGCCGCCCCTGCCTGTCCTGCTTAGCAGCCGACTTGTCCTGGGCCCACAGTGCGCATGTGTGGAATGTGCGCCACACTCTCCAACAGCCCTCCAACGGTCTGAGAGACAGTGAACTGGCCCCCAGTTTAAAAAGTTTGAGGACCCTGGTAGAGAATAGTAGGTTTATTTGCAGCCACTCATACTGATCGTTCAGCCATATTCAGGATTGATTTGCTTCAAATAAGATTTTTGTACTATCTGCAAAAGAGAATTTCAAAACTTCAGTAGACAAAGAAACAGAAAATACATAAAAAGTATCATATCAAATAAATATTTTTCTTTCTTTGGCTTACTCTGCAAGTTATTCCAAAGAAACTTCTAAAATGCATAAATGAAACACATGGTTGTGGAAACAAGTGAAAGCCAACCAAATGAGAAAGGCAAAGCTATTCTTTTTTAGAGCTTGCTGTATCAAGGGAGTCATCAGCTACTGTCACATGTGTTCTGGCAGTAATTCAAAGGCAGACAGAGAAATGAGAAAGCTTTATAGTGGAAAACGGAAAGGCTTCAGGTATGCCCAGATTATAGGCTGTTGCCATGGGGAAGCTGTAGGCGGGCTAACTCAGAGGCAGGGTATCTTATGTGATTGGTTAAAGGTGCACATTTGGCTTTCTCTGATTGGTTTTAAATTGGAAGAGATGACAAAAATTAGGGTAGCTGTCAGTTATTAATCAAGTCCTGACCATTCTAGGCCAATTATTACAGAAGTTATTGTTTAGCTTCCTGAATTGTTAGTGGAGATAGCAATCTGGCTTCCAGCAAGTCTGACTTTGAAAAGAAAAATTTTTTCTCTATCTTTTTATCTTTAGTACTTGGGCCCTGTGAGTTAAACTGACAAAAGACAGATTAACAGAGAAAAAAAGTTCTGTTCGCATACAACAAAGAGGTAGCTGGCTCATTGAAGTTAAAGGCTTATATACCTAACTTACTGGAGAAAAGGCTCTTATGGACAGAACAAATAGGTTTTTTTTTAGTAAACGCAAATGGGTTTTTCAGAGAACAAACAGGAGTTTTAAAACTTTGTTATAATGGTTTTTTATGCAGGTATGAGTGGTCTTTCCATCTTTTTCATGGCCATAAGACTCCCCAGGAAAGGGGATTTATGGTAGCCTCATTTTTCAGAAGTTGCTACTGTTCATAAGACAAGGTCCAAGAAGACTTTTTTCTGCATCTGTTGAATCTCAAATGTCTTCAGTTTAAAATAATCTTCTCTGATGTTCCAAGCAGATCCCCACAACGTATAGGAGGCTGCCTTCCTGAACTGTTTGTTGTAGATAAGGAAGTTGGTTTTCTGGGCAGGTTGCCACAGGTCATGATTCTGAGTTCTATTTTTGTATATGGTCCAATCATTGTTCATTTGTATATTCAGTCTCTCATGGTCATGTGTGATGCCATTTTGTAAGGAGGGCAGGCAGACCTTTTTTCTCTTCCTTTTCTTATAAATTCATATTGTCATGAACATAAGCATATGTGCCTGCGGTTTCAAGGAATTCAGAATGAATATGGAAAACTCGCAGCACTGTCAGCTTTTCCTTATTGTTTCAATTGTAATTGTGCTGCAATTAGACTCTGTATTTGAGAAAGAACTGCATCCCTTAGCCAAAGAGAATGTAATGGAGACGGATGTAGGGGAGAAAAATCTAGAGGCAAACGAAGGTAGACTCAAAGAAAGAGCTGGGTGCTCTTGCAGTCCCTGGTGGTCTGGCTTTAACCCAGGAGGTGTTCGGGTAAGATGGTGGCGAGAGACAGAAGAAGAGAGAAAATAGCGCAAATAGAAAAAGACGCTAAGGCTCAATAATTCTAATTATCATTAACTTTCTTACTCTACAAAATGGTTAAAAGGACTAACTCTCTTCATCTGCACAGGCCGGTGTCCTTCTCTGTCTTTTCCTTTACCAACTCTAAATTGATTTTTTTCCTATAATTCTGAGACTAACCACAAAGTCTCATTCTCACTGAGAAATAAAGATAAGCCCCTAAGTCCCCCACCTGACTGAACCAAATAACCCCCCTTTAGCCAAGGAGATGCCAGAGAAACCTTACAATTCAGTTCCCGTGAGGAGATGGAAGCTCAGACATGCCTCGGTGTGGCCGCTCCCTCACTAACCGCCACTAGGCTTTCTCCAAGGGCTAAATGGAAACCGGCCCTTTGACGAGACTTGCTGGTGTTGGACCTTGGCGACCACTCACAAAGACACGGAGACCAGAACTTGATGTAAAAGCAAGAGGAGGGTTTATTCCAGCGCAGCGCAGGGGCGTGCAGCGTCACCACACTAGGGAGCTGCCGCGCCGAAGCTTTGAAACTTGTGACTCTTATAGGCAGAAACCACTCGCAGGTGGCCAGGAATTCAAAGGCAAAAACCACACGCAGGTGGACAGGAAGCCACACGCAGGTGGCCAGGAAGTCATAGGCAAAATCTATACGCAGGTGGCCAGGAAGTCATGGGGTCAAGGGGTGGGGAAATTCTTTAAGCTCTATTCTTGTGTAATTATGTACTGGTCGAGGTCAGTTTTGGGAATTTGCAACAATTACTGGTGGGGTTGAGCATCATTTACAAGTGGGGAACTTTGTTACACTTGGATACCTAAGAACAAGCGTGGTTACAGCAAGCAAAAACGGCTGGTAATTTTTCTTA
>VSMD01087765.1:0-27665 GCA_008750895.1 Mirza zaza
TTTCTCTTGTGTGCAGCAAGGTGTGAATAACACTTAAAAGCTTTGCCACATTCTTCACATCGGTAGGGTTTCTCTCCAATATGAATTCCCTTATGTGCAGTAAGGTTTGAGTGCCACAAAAATGTTTTGCCACATTTGTCACATTTGTAGGGTTTCTCTCCCGTATGAATTCTCTTATGTATAGTAAGGTACGTGCACCACTTAAAAGCTCTGCCACATTCTTCACATTTATACGGTTTCTCTCCTATGTGAATTCTCTTATGTATAGAAAGGGATGAACACCACTGAAAAGCTTTGCCACATTCTTCACATTTGTAGGGTTTCTCTCCAGTATGATTTCTCTTATGTGCAGTAAGGTGTGAGCACCACTTAAAGGCTTTGCCACAGTCTTCACATTTGTAGGGTTTCTCTCCAGTATGATTTCTCTTATGTGCAGTAAGGTGTGAGCACCACTTAAAAGCTTTGCCACATTCTCCACATTTGTAGGGTTTCTCTCCAGTGTGATTTCTCTTATGTACAGTAAGTTGTGAGCAGCACTTAAAAGCTTTGCCACAGTCTTCGCATTTGTAGGGTTTCTCTCCAGTATGATTTCTTTTATGTGCAGTAAGTTGTGAGCACCACTTAAAAGCTTTGCCACATTCTTCACAACTGTAGGGTTTCTCTCCAGTATGATTTCTCTTATGTACAGTAAGTTGTGAGCAGCACTTAAAAGCTTTGCCACAGTCTTCACATCTGTAGGGTTTCTCTCCAGTATGATTTCTCTTATGTGCAGTAAGTTGTGAGCACCACTTAAAAGCTTTGCCACAGTCTTCACAATTATAGGGTTTCTCTACAGTATGATTTCTCTTATATTCAGTAAGGTGTAAGCAACACTTTCCATTGTAACATCTTTTCTGCTCCTTACACTCAGCAACACTTTTCCAATCATTCATTAATTTTAAATTTTGTAGGCCATCACTTCCATATCTTCTCAGTCCCATGTTTTGAAATGAAACATTGAAGCCTTGCTCTGGAAAATGGTCTTGGGTGGAATGAGAAGACACAGCTGAAAGAAATTTAAAAAATAACAAATTATTCCACTTATCTGTTTTCTGAATGAGATGAATATACATTATCAATTTAATATGTAAAATTATACCAAGCACATTAGTCATGCAGCATAATACAATATACAGGGTCTAACTGTCTTTTATGTAAATTAATGTAACACAATTATACCAACCAAATTGCTTTTGTGGGAATTCTAATAACCAGGTAAGAGTTTGTAGCATACCCAGTGACCACAATGCTGAGAGGAACATAGCAGAAAAACAAAAGTTTGTTGTATTTACCCACCATGGCCTTTTGTCCTTAATACAGCATGGTACATATATTATAAAAGCAAATTTCCAAGCTTCTCCCTCAACGAATAAAGAAAATAATGACACCTGTGGTCATTTTTCTCGTGTTTGGGGACCCTTGACAAACTAAAACAGAGTACTGAAAAGAATGTAGCTATCATTTGAAAGACATACTTGGTGTGCTGAAACCAAAAGTAAAAGATTGTTATAGCAGCAGACAAGAAACAGGTATAGCAAATGATGACAGGCTCTTAAGAAGAAATGTGGGAAAATTGTTTTAAGAGGAAAATAAACACAAAATTTCACAGAAGAAACACCCTCAGAACAGATTTAAGGATCCTTGTATCTTTAGTACAGACAATTCATGTCAGAGTCCCCTAGAAAAACATACCTGATAAAGTGTGTGAAAGGTGACTTTTTTAATCCTCAAATCTCAACCACAGATTAAAACATATAAAAAAATTAGGGTAACATAGGCCAATAAAATAAACAAAATAATAAGAAATCAGCCATCTGAATGATGCTTACTGAGAGAAACGGGAACAATACTGAATACTAAATAAAATTATAAATTGAGAATATCAACAAAAAAAATAAAAGCATACAATAAAACATGAATTGTTTGGCTGATCATACAATAAGAAATGACTTACATGTAAAAATAAAGAAAAAAAATTAAGCTTAACATACTTCAACTAGGAAAAAGACTACGGGACTGATAACAAGACAGACTATAAGCAAAGTTTTGAAAGTCACACATAAGATGAGAATCTTGAAAGCAGTAACAGTGATGTGTCACCTATTAACATGCTATAAGATTACTGTGGATTTATCAACAAAAAACTTGCTTGCCAGAAAAACGTTGGTCGATGTAGTAAAAGTACCAATTTATCTAAAATGGAAACTTCAAAGCAGAAACACTATATCCAGCAAAACTTCCCTTCTAAATTTAAAAAATAAAGACTTATGAAGATAACTAGATGCTGAAAAAGTTCATCTCCAATGGACCTGCCCCACAAGAAATGCCAAAGGGAGCCCCTTGCATTGAAAATAAAAAGATGTTATAAAACAATACAAAATCATATGAAAATAAATAACTTTCTGTAAAAGTTATATAAGTACACTTAAGTAAAATTCTGTATTGTATAATTATGGTGCAGAAAAAAGTTTTCATTATGCTTTGAAATTTGAAGACAAAACCAGAAAAATAACATTAAATCAATGTTAATGGGTATACAACAAGATATAACTAACAGTTACACATATATACGTGTGTGTGTATATATATACACACACACACACACACACACGTATATGAATGACACAGTCCCAAATAAGCTTCATAATATAGACAAAATTATAAAATGGTAGTTATAAAAAAGTAAAGTAAAAAGTGGAAATTTTACATGCCCAATAACTTGGTAAGCTTCCCAATAGCACAGTATATTTAAGAAATATAGGGGATACCTATGTTAAACTATATTAAAGTTGAGATGCTTGGGCATATAGAGCTTAAATTATTAATCACATGTCACACTAGAAATAGAATCTTGAAGTAAAATGACATTATATGTTATTGTATTTAGGGAGATACTTAGTATCCTGATATTACTGCAAGTGATTTTCTGTAGAATCACATTTAATACTTCTATACCACAGGAAACCATAAAGCACGAAACATATAATCTCTGCTTGCAGTGTTCCTGGGATTTCTGAACCAAATGCCAATATCACCACTACACTCACACATTTCAGATATGCAAAAGGGGGACTTAAGAAATAGTTTAACATACAGTTTCTCAAAAAATACATAGATATTCCCATGTCCTGAAAAACAATGGAAGAGAAGTCACATGCTGCAGTCTTTTATAAGCCATGAACAAGAATTCGGTTTTCATTATAACCTGAAAGGAAGATCACTGAAGGGAAATTCAAATCCTTAGACAACTTCAGAACAAAAGACAGAGATGCCCATATGTGAGGCTAGGAGAAAAAAACAGGTTTCTAAGAAATTATTTCTATTGGAGCAGTTTCCCAAACCATATCTTAAGGTCTGGCTTCCTCCTTGACCTTCGGACCTCTTACCTGCATCATCAGCTTCATTCACTCCTTCTTACCTGGGTGTTCTGTTACTGCCTCATGTCTCTTCATATTCCAAGGCTCTTGTTTTTGCTCAAGACAGATGATCAGATCTGGCTTAGAGGCAGCAAGACCTGTTTTATTAGAAAAAAGTAACATGATTCTTCCTTGAATTCTCCAATTACCAACGTAGTACTGTGCTCAGTAGAAAACAGAGAATGTTATGGAAGATTTTAGAAAATTAATCAAAAAGTGTCATTTCCTGATAGAAACTTTAGAATATTTGTGAAGTATTCAAAATTTAAAGGTCCTTAGATATATCACCCAGTCCTAGTGAATTAAAAATTGATGGTGGAAGCCAGGCTCAGTATAATCCTATATAAGCCTCTATGTAAAACTAGCACTCTGAGAGGTTGAGGGAGAATCATTTGAGCTCAGGAATTTGAAACCAGCCTAAGCAAGATCAAGACCCAGTGTCTACTAATAATAGAAAGAAATTAGCTGGACAACTGAAAATATATAGAAAAAATTAGGCAGGCATAGTGGTGTATGCCTGTAGTCCAAGCTACTAGAGAGGCTGAGGCAGAAGGATTGCTTGAGCCCAGGAGTTTGAGGTTGCTGTGAGCCGGCACTCACTCTAGCCTGGGCAACAGAGTGATACTCTGTCTCAAAAAAGGGAAACTGATAGTGAAAATGGGATTTTAAGGTGTGGATAATATTTGATGGCACTAAATTTCTGAAATTACCACTAATCCAGAATGAAGGATAGAGATCAGCTCAAGAAAGGGTAAGATTAATGTCAACAAAAAAATCCTGAAGATTGTTTTTCTATAGTAACAAATCTCCAAGTTTTCCTCAGTAACAAGACTATGAAACTCATTCATATAAAGCAGAAATTCCAAGAAAACATTCTACAAAGGAAATTCTTAGTGTGGAATAGAAATTGTTCATTGAAGTCATCCTCACCCAGGGAGAACAGGTTTCTGTAGTTCTCTAACATCACATCCCTATATAAATTCTGCTGAGCAGCATTCAGGCATGCCCACTCTTCTGGGGAAAATTCTATCATCACATCCCTGAATGTCAACAGTACCTAGAAGAAAAACACATATTTACGAAGTGGCCATGGAAAAAGATCTTAATGTGACTCCAGGCTAAATGAAACAAGAAAGAGAACGGGTTCTCACACATGAGTGATTGCTATTATTTGAAACAATAATTTTTAACACAGAAACATTCTCTAATGTTAACGTAACTCTGAAGAAAGAGGATGACATAATTTCCATAAAACCACTGTATATACTATTGTTTTATGGAAGATACAGTATAAAATATATATTTTTAGTGCTACATTTACATCACACAGGACTAGTTGTATATATACTTCAGATGGAAAAATTATGCTGAGTTAAGCGGTACCTGTCAAACTTTAGTGTGGACAACAATGAACTGGACATCTTGTTGAAATTCAGATTTTTATTCAGGAGATATGGGTTGAGGCCTGAATTTCTAACACTCTCACCAGTGATGTAAAAGCTCCTGAACCATGATGAATGGCAGGTCCTGGATTTATCCCAGCTCATCAGACCAGGAAAAGAAGATGACAGCCTTTATTTTCCAAAACAAGCTATATGCAAAAGGAATCTAAGAAGAAAAATGAGCTTCCAAATTAAATGTGATGGTTTAGGCATATCAGTTGGTAAATCTTCACAAAGTACCTATTAATAATTCAGATAAAAATAATTACCTATACAGAGAAAAATCTGTCAGAGAGAATCTTAAGCAACTGAGTAAAATTAGCATCAACTATAATAGGATAGTTGTGTTGATGCACACGAGGACACACCTCACTAAAAGCAAGTTAACGAAATTATACTAACCATATGTATTTTTGTTTTCTATTTTTTATATTTTTAAAATTTATTTTATGTTAGCATATTAGGAGGGTACAAATGTTTAGGTAACATATAATGCCCTTGCCAGACCTGAGTCAGAGCTTCAAGCATGTCAATCCCCCACAAAGTGCAAACCACACCCATTAGGTGTGTATATAACCATCCCGTTCCCCCCTCCCATCTGCACAACACCCGATGGATGTTATTACAATATGTGCACTTAAGTGTTAATCACTTAATACCAATTTGATGGTGAGTACATGTGGTGCTTGTTTTCCCATTCTAGGGATAATTCACTTAGTAGAATGGGTTCCAGCTCTATCGAGGATAATACAAGAGGTGGTACATCACCATTGTTTGTCGTGGCTGAATAGAACTCCATTGTATACATATGCCACATTTTATTAATCCATTCATGTATTGATGGGCACTTGGGTTGTTTCAACATCTTTGCAATTGTGAATTGTGCTGCTATAAACATTCTAATGCAGATGTGTTTTTTATACAATGTCTTGTGTTCTTGTAGGTAGATGTCCAGTAATGGGACTGATTGCTGATCAAATGGTAGTAATTCTACTTGTATCTCCTTGAGGAATCTCCATATTGCTTTCCACAGAAGTTGTACTAGTTTGCAGTCCCACCAGCAGTGTATGAGTGTTCCTATCTCTCTGCCTCCATGCCAACATTTGTTTTGGGACATTTTGATATAAAGGTCATTCTCACTGGGGATAAGTGATATCTCATTGTGGTTTTGATTTCCATTTCCATGATGATTAGAGATGTTTAGCATTTTTTCATGTTTGTTAGCCATTAATCCATCTTCTTTTTTAAAGTTTCTGTTCATGTCTTCTGCTCATTTTTTGACAGCATTGTTTGATTTTTTCTTGCTGATTTTACTGAGTTCTATATAGATTTTAGTTATCAGCCCTTTATTGGATGTGTAGCAGGTGAATATTTTCTCCCATTCTGTATGTTGCCTGTTTGCTCTCGTGATAGTTTCCTTGGCTGTGCAGAAGTTTTTAAATTTGATGAGATCCAATTTATTTATTTTTGTTGTTGCTGTGACTGCCCTTGAGGTCTTCTTCATAAAGTCTTTGCCTAGGCAAAATGTCTATAAGAGTTTTTCCAACATTTTCTTCTAGAATTCTTATAGTTTCATGCCTTAGGTTTAAGTCTGTTATCCACCGTCAGTTGATTTTTGTGAGAGGTGAAAGATATGGATCTTGTTTCAGTCTTCTACATGAGGCTATCCAGTTTTCCAGGCACCCTCTATTGAATAAGGATTCCTTTTCCCAGTGGATGTTTTTGTCTGCTTTGTTGAAGATTAGATGACTATATGAGGACGGTTTTATATCTGGGTTCTCAGTTCTGGTGCACTGGTCTATGTCTCTGTTCCTGTGCCAGTACCATGGTATTTTAGTTACTATAGCCTTGTAGTCTGGTAAATTGATGCCGCCCAATTTGTTCTTTTTGCTTAAGATTGCTTTTGCTATATGGGGTCTATTCTGGTTCTATATGAAAAATAGAATTATTTTTTCTAGATTTGTGAACAATATGTTAGTATTTTAGTAGGGATTGCATTGAATCTGTAGATCACTCTGAATAGTATAGACATTTTAACAATGTTGATTCTGCCGACCCATGAGCATGGTATGGTTTTCCACCTGTTTATGTCCTATGCTATTTTATTCCTCAGCGTTTTGTAGTTCTTCCTATACAGGTCTTTTACCTTCTTACTTAAATATACTCCTATGTATTTTATTTTATTGTTGCTATTGTGAAGGGTATTGAGTCTTTGATTTGGTTCTCAGTTTGACAGTTTTTGGCATATAGGAATGCCACTGATTTCTGCACATTGACTTTGTAACTTGAGACTTTGCTAAATTTGTTTATCAATTCCAGTAGTCTCATGGCAAAATCTTTGGGGTTTTTTTATATATAAGATCATGTAGTCAGGAAAGAGTGATAGTTTGACCTCTTCTGCTCCCATTTGGAAGCCCTTGATTTCTTTCTCATGTCTGAATGCCCTGGCTAGGACTTCTAGCACTATGTTGTATAGAAGCAGTGATAAAGTGCAACCTTGTCTGGTTCCAGTTCTAAGTGGCAATGCTTCATTGGCTGTGGGTTTGTCATATATGACGTGCATCATTTTTACGCAAGTCTCATCTATACCTATTTTGTTAAGCGTTCTGATCATAAAAAAGTTTGAATTTTGTTGAGTGCTTTTCCTGCATATATTTAGAGGATCATACAGTCTTTGTTTTTGCTTCAATTTATCTGGTGAATTACATGTATAGATTTGCGTATGTTGAAGTAACCCTGTATCTCTAGGATGAAGCCCACTTCATCATGATGGATTATTTTTTTGATAAGCACCTGAATTCGCTTTGCTAGAATGTTATTGAAGATTTTTGCATGTATATTCATAAGGGACATTGGTCTGTAGTTTTCCCTTTTTGTTGCATCCTTTCCTGGTTTTGGTATCAGGGTGATGTTGGCTTCATAAAATTTGTCAGGTAGGATTCCTTCCTTTTCGATGTTGTGGAATAATTTCTGCAGGATAGGCAACATTTCTTCTTTGTAGGTATGGTAAAATTTGGTTGTGAAACTGTCTATTCCAGGACTTTTTAGCAAGCATTTTTCTTGCTGTTTCAATTTGAGTACTTGATATTGGTCTGTTCAGGAATTCCATTTCTTCCTGCTGGAGCCTAGGGAGGCTGTGTGTTTCCACAAATGTTTCCATTTCCTCCACATTCCAGTGCACGTGCATAGAGGTTATTACAGTATTCATAGGTGATATTTTGTATTTCCATGGCATCAGTTGTAATTTCCTCTTTTTCATTCCTGATGGAGCTTATTAGAGTTTTCTGCTTCTCATTAATCTATCCAGAGGCATGTTGATTTTCCGTATTTTTTTCGAGGAACCAACCTTTTGTTTTATTAATCTTCTGTATAATTTTTTTATACCAATGTCATTTAGTTCCACTCTGATCTTGGTTATTTCTTTTCTTATGCTGAGTTTGGGGATGGTTTCGTCATCCTTTTCCAGTTCTTTCCGACTATTTTAGATTGCTTATTTATCATCTTTCTTTTAGATGTTGGCATTTATGGATATAAATTTTCCTCTCAGGACTGCTCTAGTTTTGTCCCACAGATTTTGAGAACTTTCGTCTTCTTTATCATTTAGTTCAAAGAATCTTTTGATTTCCATCTTGATTTCCTCCTTAACGCAATAATCATTCAGCAGAGAGTTGTTTACTTTTCATGACTTTGTGTAGAGATGAGAGTTTCTGTTGGAGTTGATTTCTAATTTATTCCACTGTGGTCTGAGAAGATGCATGGTATAATTTCTATTGTTTAAAAATTTTTGAGACATACTTTGTGTACTAAGATATGGTCAATCTTAGAGAATGTGCCATCAGCTGATGAGAAAAACGTATAATCAGTGATTCTGGGGTAGAATGTTCTGTAAATGTCAGTCAGGCTCATTTGTTTTAGAGTTCTGTTTAAGTCCTCTGTTTCTTTGTTGATTTTCTGTTTGGAGGATCTGTCCTATTCTGTCAGAGGAGTGTTAAAGTCTCGGTTATTATGGTGTTGCTGTTATCATTTTGGTTAGATCAAGTAGGATTTGCTTTATGAATCTGGGTACACCTGACTTAGGTGCATAAATATTTAGAATTGTTATGTCTTCTTGTTGAATTGTACCCTCACCCTCTTTGTCTTTCATCAATTTTGTTGATTTGAAGACTATGTTATCTGAAATCAGAATCACCACCATGCCAGTTTTCTTTTGGCTTACGTTTGGTTGAAATATTGTTTTCCAACCCTTTACTTTGAGTTTCAATGCATAATCACGGGTTAGATGTGTTTCCAGAAAACAGCATATACTTGGCTTGTGTGTATTTACCCATTTACCCTGCGTATGTCTCTTTAGTGTGAAGTTTAAGCCATTCACATTTATTGAGAGAATTGATAAGTGGAGCAGATTTCTGTTCACTTTGTTCAGTTGAACTTTGCTGCTTTGTTTTCTCTCTTGAACCATTGTGGTATCTGGCCTTTGACCTTTACCTTTTGGATGATTTTACGTTTGTGTTTATTGTCGTGATCCATGCGTAACACTGCTTTTTCCTGGAGGACAGGTCTTGTCTTGATGAATTGCCTCAGTCTTTGCTTGTCTGAAAAGGTCTTTATTTTTCCTTCGTATATGAAACTTAGTTTTGAGGGGCATAAGTTTCTAGGCTGGGCATTATTCTGTTTCAGAAGAGTTCGAACGGGGTCCCAATCTCTTCTTGCATGTAATGTCTCAGTTGAGAAGTCTGATGTTATTCTGATGGGTTTTCCTTTGTAGGTTACCTGCTTCTTTCGCCTTACAGCTCGTAGGAGGGCCTCTTTGGTGGTTAGTTTGGTCAGTCTGATGACTGTGTGTCACAATTTCCTCCTGTTAACAATGAATCTCCCAGGAGTCCTTTGAGCTTCTTGTACCTGCATATCTAGATTTTAGCAAGGCCTGAGAAATTTTCTTCTATTGTATTGTCAAATAGCTTATCCAATCCTTGTGTATTTTCTTCTTCACCCTCAGGGATGACTATGATTCTCAAATTAGCCTCTTCACATAGTCCAACATTTCTTGTAGAGTTTACTCTTTTCTCTTATTTCTCTGCTTTATCTCTGTGAAATAACTAAGAGCAGAACTAAATGAAATGAAAATAAAAGAACTATACAGAATATCAACAAAACCAAAAGTTGCTTTTTCAAAAACATGAATGAAATTGATAACCCTTTAGCTAGATTGACAAGAACTAGAAATAAAAGGACTTAATAAACTCATATAATAAACTCAAATAAACTTAATAAACTCAATCAGAAATGAAAAAGGAGGCCACAAATAAAAGGACTTAATAAACTCATATAATAAACTCAAATAAACTTAATAAACTCAATCAGAAATGAAAAAGGAGGCCACTACAGACATCCCCAAAATACAAAGCATTATATTTGAATACTGTAAAAATCTATATGCCCCAAAACTACAGAATGTGGAGGAAATGGACAAATTCTTGGAAACACACAACCTCCGTAAACTCAATCAGAAGGAAATAGAATTCCTGAACAGACTAATATCAAGCACAGAAATTAGAGGAGCAATTAAAAATCTTCGAAAACAGGCCAGGCGCGTGGCAGCTCACGCCTGTAATTCTAGCACTTTGGGACGTGGAGGTGGGAATATTGCTTGATTTCAAGAAAAAAAAAAATTCAAAAAAAAAGTCCCAGATCCGATGGTTTCACATCCAAATTTTAACAAACCTACAAATAATAACTCATACCTATACTGCAGAAACTATTCAACAACATTGAGAAGGATGAGATCCTCCCCAACACATTTTACCAAGCCAATATCACCTTGATACCAAAGCCAGAAAAGGACACAATAAAAAAGAAACCTACAGACCAATATTCCTCATGAATACAGATGCAAAAATCCTTAAGAAAATCTTAGCAAATCGAATCCAACAGCACATCAAAAAAATAATTCATCATGACCAGGTGGATTTTATTCCATAGAAGGAATAAAAATAAATATGGATTTTATTCCATAGAAGGCTGTTTCAACATATGCTAATCTATAAATGCAATTCACCACATAAATAAAAGCAAGAACAAAGACCATAGGATTCTCTCAATAGACAAGAGAGAAAGCATTTGACAAAATTCAGCACATGTTTATGATAAAAACTCTTAACAAAATAGGTATAGATGGGACATTCCTTAAAATTATTAAGGAATAATATGGGTTTATATGATAAATGTGGGTTTATATGATAAACCCACAGCCAATATCATACTGAATAGGCAAAAATTGAAAGCATTCCCGCTTAGAACTGGAACCAGACTAGATTGCCCACTATCACCACTTCTATTCAACATAGTGCTGGAAGTCCTTGCCAGAGCAATCAGACAAGAGAGAGAAATTAAGCGTGTCCAAATGGGGGCACAAGAGGTCAAACTCTCACTCTTTGCTGATGATATGCTATTATATCTAGAAAATCCTAAGGATTCAACCAAGAGACTCCTAGAATTGATAAATGAATTCAGTAAAGTCTCAGGTTAGAAAATTAATGCATACAAGTCAGTGGCATTCATATATGCCACAGTCAAGCTGAAAATCAAATTAAAGATGCAACACCCTTCACAATAGCATCAAAGAATATTATATATAAAGGAATATATTAAATGAAGGGGGATGAGAGAAACATTTAGGGATAAGTACAAAACACTGAGAAAAGAAATTGTAGAAGATGTAAACATATGGAAATCCTTACCATACTCACGGATTAGTAGAATCAGTATTGCTAAAATGTCCATACCACCTAAAGGGATCTACAGAATTAATGCAATCCCTATTAAAACACCACCATCATTCTTTACATATTTAGAAAAAATAATTCTCAACTTTGTCTGGACCAGAGAATACTTCGTATAGCCAAAGCAATCTTAAGGAAAAAGAAAAAATTGGGAAGCATCAGTCTGTTAGACTTCAAACTTTACTACAAGGCTACAGTAACCAACACAGCATAGTACTGACACGAGAGCAGAGATATAGACCTTTGGAATAGGATGTAGATCCCAGATATGAAATCATCCTCATATTGTCATCTAAACTTTGACAACAAAGACAAAAATATACATTGGAGAAAACAATCTCTATTCAATAAGTGGTGCTGGCAAAACTGGATATCCACATGCAGAAGATTTAAACTAGATCTCCACCTCACAAATATTAACTCACGATGGATAACAGACTTAAACCTAAGGCATGAAACTTTAAGAATTCAGGAAGAAAATGTCAGGAAGACTCTTTTAGACATCTGCCTAGGCAAAGAATTTATGAAGAAGACCCCCAACGCAATCACAGCAGCAAGAAAAATAGACAAATGGAACCTGATCAAATTAAAAAGCTTCTGCACAGCCAAGGAAACTATCATTAGAGTGAACAGACAACCTACAGAATGGGAGAAAATATTTGCTTTCTACACATCTGATAAAGGGCTGATAACAAGAATCTATTCACAACTTAAGAAAATCAACAAGAAAAAATAAAACCACCCTATCAATAAATGGGTAAAGGACATGAAGAGAAACTTTTCAAAAGAAGACTAATGACCAGCAAACAAGAAAAGTGTTCAACAGCTCTAATCACTAGGGAAATGCAAAGCAAACCTACAATAACATATCACCTAACTCTAGTAAGAATAGCCCTTATCAAAAAGTCCCCAAACAACAAATGCTGGTGTGGATGTGGAGAGACTGAAACACTCTTATACTGCTGGTGGGACTGCAAATTAGTACAACTCCTATACAAAGTAATTTGAGATACCTCAAAGAGGTAAAGATAGAAATACCATTCAATCCTGCAATCCCACTACTAGGCATTTGCCAAAGCAAAAAAGACATTCTACAATAAAGACATCTATACTCAAATGTTTATAGCAATACAATTCACAATTGTAAAGATGTGGAAACAACCAAAGTACCAATCAATACATGGGTGGATTAACAACATGTGGTATATGTACATTATGGAGTTCTACTGAACTACAAAAAACAACGGTGAACTAGCACCTCTTCTCTTATCCTGGATAGACATTGAGCCCATCCTTTGAAGTGAGTTATCACAAGGATGGAAAACATGCACCACATGTACTTGACATCAAATTAGTCCTAACTGACAAACACTAAGGTTTTTCACATGGTAGTAATACTCATTGGGTGCCTGTCAGGTGGGGCTTTTAGGGGGATAAACCCAAAAGTAATGAAAGCAGAGAACACTGTATCAGGGAGGGGCACGCTTGTAGCCATGACTTGGGAGGGGCAAATCCATTACATATAACCAAAGTGTTTGTACCCCCATAATATCTTGAATTAAAAAAAAAGTATTAATTCATTTGTTGGGTTTCAATTATTTGTATGACTCTTGACATTTGGAATACCCATTTGTAACCTTTTCTATCCCCCATGAATATCTTTGGTTTTCTTGTTCTACTGATTGTCTTTTAATCTTCCTTCTGGCCTTTGTGGGTAGACGGTGAGAGATAAGAATCTGGGCCTTATAAAATATGACCTGATGATATTGGTTGCACTTCCTTGAAGCTAGCCAAATTTTCCTCAAGCAGTCCTTGGAAGGGGCCTGGATGTTGGAAGGACTGTAATGTTTTGCTACCTCTTGGGAGACTTTGGTTAATGCCATAAAGGGCTTCTTGGTTTGGATCTAATGCATGTTCATTTGTGTTAGTTTTGAATAATTTGTTCAGGTGTACCTCTGATTTATATTTAGAGTGCAATAGAAATTTGTCTTTTGTTATTACTTTATCTGTTGAGTCTTCTCTCTTACGCTACATAAAACCATATACTCAAAAAGAAACGAAACAGTTTATTAAAACATTTCAAAAACAGCTTAAATAGTGATTACCCTCATAAACAAAAAAGCCCCACCTCTAAAACTCTTTCTTGGTGCAAATTTCAAAAAGAAAAAGCCAAAAAGAAGTCATTGCTATTTACATGATACAACTTTTTAAGAACTCTACTCTAAAAAGTTCACTTAATTATAACCAATACTTAGGCTATATATGTACTAATATATTTATTTGAGGCCTATGTTCTCTCAATAAAAGGTTCTCAGTCCACTTCTCTCTTTTAAACACTTGCTAAAATATATGCTTCCTCTGTTTTTCCTATTGTTGATGCGATTTTATCCAAGGATAATGTAAAATTGTATTGGGCTTTTGGAAAACAAGATTTTCTCAAATTAGTTCTTATTCAGACTTATTCATCCTTTTACTTCTGTCTCTCCTTCCCCTTGCCACCTTCAATACCATGTGAAGGGACCTAAACAAAATTTTTATCAGTAGCAATCCAGGAACTGCTTGAGAAACACAGAAAGGGCACCACAGACGACTCCTTTTTTGGCAGGATACCTCCTTTTCCTCATGGAATTGTAAGACTTGTGGGTATACAGGTTTCAATCTGGGATAAAGATGTACTCATTTTTACAATTACTTCCTCATTCTCTTTGGCTTTTAGATGCATGAATGTGTACATAGAATGTATACACTTATACATGCATTTGTATATTGTCTACATGGTACAAAATTTACTTAAATGAGTGCTCATCAATTAAAAAAATAAGCCCAAATATTTTTCAAGTTTATGTGACTTGACTAAATATTTTGGTCAATATGGCTAGTTTAATATTGTTAGTTTACTAAAAGCAACTATGTCTTCTGACTTATCAGCAAAATATACATGTACTTAACTTTTAGGTTATTGCTTCTATGACACTTGCCTGACAGAGTAATATAAATATGGTTAATAGGCCGGGTGCGGTGGCTCACACCTGTAATCCTAGCTCTGGGAGGCCAAGGCGGGAGGATTGCTCGAGCTCAGGAGTTCAAGACCAGCCTAAGCAAGAGCAAGACCCTGTCTCTACTAAAAATAGAAAAAATTAGCCAGTCAACTAAAAATGAAACAAAAAATTAGCCAGGTCTGGTAGCACATGCCTGTAGTCCCAGCTACTTGGGAGGCTGAGGCAGCAGGATTGCTTGAACCCAGGAGTTTGAGGTTGCTGTGAGCTAGGTTGACACTACAGCACTCTAGCCTGGATAACAGAGTGAGACTCTGTCTCAAAAAACAACAACAAAAAAATGGTTAATAAAAAGTTCAACCTGAGGTTATGGCTAGATTTGTCTAACATCTTATGAGATTGTAAAAACATAATTATTGGCCAGGCGCAGTGGCTCACACCTGTAATCCTAGCACTCCAGGAGGCCGAGGCAGGTGGATTGTTTGAGCTCAGGAGTTTGAGACTAGCCTAAGCAAGAGCGAGACCCTGTCTCTACTAAAAAACAAAAGAAAGAAATTAGCTG
This sequence comes from Mirza zaza, assembly GCA_008750895.1. Taxonomy (NCBI): domain Eukaryota; kingdom Metazoa; phylum Chordata; class Mammalia; order Primates; family Cheirogaleidae; genus Mirza; species Mirza zaza. The sequence goes on from VSMD01087765.1 coordinate 15,235, forward strand.
GACAATTAAAAATATATATAAAAAGTTAGCAAGGCATCGTGACCTATGCTTGTAGTCCCAGCTACTTGCAAGGCTGAGGCAGGAGGATTGCTTGAGCCCAGGAGTTTGAGGTTGCTGTGAGCTAGGCTGACGCCATGGCACTCTAGCCCAGGCAACAGAGTGAGACTGCCTCAAAAAAAAAAAACAAAACCCTAATTGTTAACAGTGAATATATAAAACAGACATAAATGCAATAAAAATTTATAAATGAACTTATAAAAATAATTATGTTTCATAATATATTTACATAAAAAAATTTTAATATAATTTCCATGCATCTAACAGTACATAAAAATGTTTTTGAAATCTTTTTTTCTTTTTTTTTTTTGAGACAGAGTCTCGCTTTGTTGCCCAGGCTAGAGTGAGTGCCGTGGCGTCAGCCTAGCTCACAGCAACCTCAAACTCCTGAGCTCGAGCAATCCTACTGCCTCAGCCTCCCGAGTAGCTGGGACTACAGGCATGCGCCACCATGCCCGGCTAATTTTTTTTTTTTTTATATATATATTAGTTGGCCAATTAATTTCTTTCTATTTTTATAGTAGAGATGGGGTCTCGCTCAGGCTGGTTTTGAACTCCTGACCTTGAGCAATCCGCCCGCCTCGGCCTCCCAGAGTGTTGAAATCTTTTTGGTAACTATACCCTTAGAGTTTTGCTAAGCTAAATTAAATGATGGATATTTACTGAATATATAGATCATTTCCAAATAAGATATAATGTTAAGATATTAATTATTAAATATGAGCTTATGATAATATATAATACTTTAGGCTTCTTAATTTCGGAGACAAAATATATTTAGATGGGTTAGTAAATATGCTGTTTCACATTTAAAAATTATTCCATTACAAAGCCTATGCTTCTAAAAATTATAAAATGCATATTCATAAAATTATTGGTATGTGAACCACAGTTAAACAGCCCTACCTCTTAGTTTTTCATAATGAATTAAAATTACTAAGATTTAAAATACTTACTAAAATATGGTAACTAAAACTAGAGAGAAGAAGAGAAACAATTCTATACACAAAGTGTATAAACAATGGCTCACACCTGTAATCCTAGCACTCTGGGAGGCCGAGGCAGGAGGATTGCTCAAGGTCATGAGTTCGAAAACAGCCTAAGCAAGAGCGACACCCCGTCTCTACTATAAATAGAAAGAAATTAATTGGCCAACTAATATATATAGAAAAAATTAGCAGGGCATGGTGGCGCATGCCTGTAGTCCCAGCTACTCGGGAGGCTGAGGCAATAGGATTGCTTAAGCCCAGGAGATTGAGGTTGCTGTGAGCTAGGCTGATGCCATGGCACTCACTCTAGCCTGGGCAACAAAGCAAGACTCTGTCTCAAAAACAAAAACAAACAAACAAACAAAACACACAAAAAAAGTGTATAAACAAAATAAAATGTGTTTTTTGGTGTAAAATATTATAAAACAGAGAAATAAAAGATATGATTTCTGGTAAAAAAAATTAACTTTGCCAAGTTTAGAGGTTATTTAAAAGCTGAATTCAGTTGAAAGAATAAAAGAAGAAAAAATGAAATAGATAAACTGAGTGGGCATAGAAAGTTAGAAAAACAGAAAATGGAAAAATTATAAGAGATTATAAAAGGTATAAAGAAATCTTATCTTATGTGGTCAAAGCTGATTAAAATTGGATAAATTTGTTTATAAGGTCTTATTAAAATTAGCTTTAATACTAATAATATAAAACTTTAAGAGTAAACTTTGGCTGTCTCATTTAAACAAGATTTTCATAAAGTATTATTAGGAGACAAGGAATGATTTTGGTTTACCTTTCCAGTAAACTGTTAAAAAAAAGAAAATGACCAAACTTTTTTGTTGACTGTGCCTTTAACTATGACAAATTTTAGTCACTTCTTATCCCTTCTTGGACATTTTCTTCTGAGCTTCAGAGGGACTGAGAAACTCCTTTCATTGGTCAAAAAATTTAGTCTATCTGCAATATATGGCCAATTTCTCAGCATTTCCATTGTGCGTACCACCCTCTGTCTTCCAGATCAGTGGACTATACCTATGGAATAGTACAAAAGCAATTTACAAAGTTCACAGAAACTTTTAACCTTCTCTGTCCTAAGATTTTTTTCTGTTGGTATGTTTAACCTATGTTCTACCCCATTTGGCAAATCCCAATAGTATCTCTTTAAAAAAACAGAAAAGTCCATGCACCTGGATTAAGTAGCATATAAACCAGGTTATATTTGGTTAAAGGTTATATTTGTCTTTTTCATAAAGGCCTTGTAAAGCTCAGTGAAAAAATTAAATTAAATAAAGATTATTTTACCATCAAGCCCACAAGATACGTAGACATCAAAGATCATCATCTCCCATCTACAAATTAGCTTTATTAAAAATGCCATCAGAAAATGATTCCCTCTAACCCTGGTGGAAGGAACTATATCAGCTACAGTTGACCAGTTTCTGTGATGCTAAATCGAAGGCCAGTGTCTTTTATATTATTTAGTCTCCCCTCTGTCTATAGATAGCTCAGGGGAAACCTAACACTGGATTTCTTTCCTCAAACTTTTATCCAGTCATGATCACCAGTCTATTTTAGATGGAGATTCTATTTTGGGGAAACCTGCTAATTACCTGCCTATCCCTCAAGAAGATAGCTGCATGCATCTTAGAGTGCTTTTGCCTTAATGGGGTGCTACTTCCCATGAACACATAATCACAAATCATCCTATAACTTCAGGAAAAATTGCTGGTTCCATCAAACGGGTGCCTTCATCACAGATTAACAAAAGCAATAGGTTTTATTTTAGATTTTATATTACCTGAGCAAGAAGATGTATGTATGGTGGAAAATATCTCTTGTTGTGCATACATAAATAGTTCCCATGAAATAAAAACCCATTTGGAAAAATCAGAAGCCACTTGGCTATAAGTATATAAAGAACTTAGATTTAATTTTTTCTTAATGTTTTTACTTGGCTCCCTGATAGAATAAGTTTTTTTAACTGTTGTTCTGGCATCCAAATTCTCTTTTGATTATCCTTATGTGCATTCTATTTCTACTATTCAAGTTATTGTTATGTATCTCTCACTGTTTTACTTCTTCCAAGAAAATTAAAATCATGGTATTTCAAAGAACAGAGATAACAGAACAGGCAATAGTAGCTATATAATCAATGACTTGACTAAAGTCTCCTTCTTGGCACTCTGTGGTGCCATCCCAATTTGGCTTATGGGTGCTCCTAAAATTTCTCACTGAGATTCCTCTTCTCACCTTTCTCAATATGGAACAGAACAGTCAGGGAACGAACCTTCCTAGTGATGAGGGACAACTAGACACTCAGACATTGAGCATCGAAGCTTTTGAAATGAAATATTTTGATTATGGCCAGGAGCGGTGGCTCACGCCTGTAATTCTAGCACTCCGGGAGGCTGAGGTGGGCGGATTGCTCCAGGTCAGGAGTTCGAAACCAGCCTGAGCAAGAGCAAAACCCCGTCTCTACTATAAACAGAAAGAAATTAATTGGTTAACTAATATATATAGAAAAAAAAATTAGCCGGGCATGGTGGCACATGCCTGTAGTCCCAGCTACTTGGGAGGCTGAGGCAGGAGGATTGCTTGAGTCCAGGAGATTGAGGTTGCTGTGAGCTAGGCTGACGCCATGGCACTCACTCTAGCCTGGGCAACAAAGTGAGACTTTGTCTCAAAAAAAAAAAAAAAAAAAGAAAGAAAGAAAGAAATATTTTGATTAAAAGAAGAGTGAGAAAGAAAATAAATTTATTATCTTAAAAATATAGCCCACCTCTAAATTGTCAGGCTCAGAGAAGCACAGAAATGAGGCAGCAGTCATATGCTACTCCCCAACTTCACCCTTGAGCTAAGTAATTATCTCTAGAAATAGCTTGCTATGTGGAGTCTACACTGATTAGCAACACAAGTGGCCATAAATTAACCCAACAATGACACAGGCTGGACACCATAACTCATACTGCATAGTTCAACAATGTGTATTCAAGTCACTAATCAAAGTTTGCATAAATCAGTAAAAATTCCTAAAAAATTTTCACTGGCCATTCCATATAACCCTTTTTCTTTTTCTTTTTTTTTTCTGAGACAGAGTCTCACTCTGTTGCCCAGGCTAGAGTGCCATGGCATCAGCCCAGCTCACAGCAACCTCAAACTCCTTGGCTCAGGCAATCCTCCTGCCTCAGCCTCTCGAGTAGTTGGGACTACAGTCATGCGCCATCATGCCTGGCAAATTATATATATAATTTCTTTCTATTTTTTTAGTAGAGATGGGGTCTCGCTCTTGCTCAGGCTGGTCTTGAACGCCTGAACTCAAACGATCCACCCACTTAGGCCTCCCAGAGTGCTAGGATTACAGGCGGGCGTGAGTCACCACACCCGGCCCATATCATCCCTTTTGTTTTTAAAAGTCTGATTATAACAAACACCAAACAGATCTCATAGCCAAGGGTTCTTGTGCCTGATTCTTCCATGTAGCTGTACCCACTCTGGATCAGGTAATCTCTTTAAAATTATATATTGCATCTCAGTTTTCTTCCTTTAGGTTGAAAAATTTAAAGTGTTTGCATTTGGTAGATAAGACCAAGAATGGCCTTGTCAGAAACACCAAAACCTAAACTTGAAACAATTCAAGTCCCATTAGCAGTGGAATGGGTGAGTAAACTGGGTGACACACACACACGGTGTCCAACAGCAGCATGTATGGCACAGACTGAGGCACAGAAACCACAGAAAAACCTTTTAAGCATAATATTAACAGAATATGGAATGTAACATTAAGTTACTGAAAAAGAGGCAAAGATGAGCAAACCTCTGCTTTATGACAAATAGTTACCTACTGAGAATAACAAGAATGAAGATGGTAGCTACCACTGGGTACAGTAGAAAGAGGAGGTCAGAGGGCACAACAGAACTGCCCAAGTCCGTTTCTTCACTTGGATGGTGAGTCCCTAACTATTTAATATTCGTATTATTTAAATTTCACATAAAACTATCTCAAGAATTCTCTTTGCTTCTTCAGACCATATCACTCAGTTCATTCAGATTTTCTACCAAGAAAATGAGAATCTTATACTAAAATAATGGAATATAATTCACAAATGCTTACAAAAAACTGGAATTATATGGCAGCAAGATTTTATAAAAGAAACAAAACACAGACATCTCAGGTAAGCAACCTGCTTCATCCACAGTCCACAAATAACCCCATACTCTGTAGATTAAATGTTTCCAAGCTTGGGTACATCTCTTATTGTGGAGATGTAGCCAGAGTGACTCACTCCTAGGTAGTGAGTGCGAGAATCCTTGAGAAGCTGAAAAATTTATAATAATTCTAGGAGCTCCACACACCCTACTGTCCCCTCCTTACAGGGTCAAAATGCTTCCTCCTCCAGGGTCTCAATTCTCACCAGTGATCAAAAACTCATCTCCGGTCAGTTTAACATTTTAACCTTTGACATTATTGTGACAACACTTCTGACACCAAACGGTTGGCATTTGCTGAACAGCAATCACTTCTCCAACACTAACTGGTGGTCTACCAATTCTATTTTGTCACCACTCAGAGTTAGCAAAGAATCCACACGTTTGGGCCTCAGTCCCACATCCGTGCCCACACTTCATATGCCAGACGCAAGCCCTGACGCCATCTACACTTTTGAACTGCTTATAAATCAGGGGTTCTCATAATCCCCTTTTCAAGTTCAAAATTTGATATAACTACTCATGGAACTCAGTAAAACATTATTTACACTTATCAGTTTATTAAAATTGCTACACTTAGGAATGTCCAAATGGAAGGGATGTGTGGGGCAAGGGAAAGTGGTGGGGTAAGACGGGGCTGGAAGGTAATCCTGGTAAACACAGCCGTGATTAAAAAAAAAAACAAAACCCATTCTTTTTGTTCATCCAGAGCAGCTCATTGCAAAGAAACACCATTCCCTCTACGACTTAGATGGTGCTCCCTCTAAGGAGATGGTGCTCCTTTGTGATGGTACACCTATCACAAAGCCAGACACAGATTCCACAAATTCCCATTTCTGCCTCATAAACAATTAGATGAACAATTCTGTTTTTACTGGTCTGAACAGAATACATGTTAACCAAACATGGCTTAAGTTACTCTTCTTCTGCCAGGCCCCGGAACTTTGATGCTCCCTCAGCCTTAGCCAGCACACAACCCCTCTCTGTCTCTCCTAAGAACAGTCTGACTTCAGGATAAATCATTTTCTGATGCACCATGTAACTTTGCCACCCTACATCCTATCCTCCTCCTCCCATCTGTCTTCTAATCTTATTTACTCTGGCCTATGAAAGAAAGCCCTCTTCTGCCTAACCTTTAAGATGTTTGTAGATCTTATAGTTAGACAGTGTTTTCCCCTATTCAAATACTCCTTTACAATAAAGTCACTTCTGACCTAAATCTGAATTTGCTTTATTTGTAAATGTTTGAAAACAGCCAAGGTAATAACAATTTGCAGTCTCCTATGGGGCATCACACACTCCTTCCATCACAAACCCAAATAAACCTTCATGTTGAACCAGATTTCCAGTGATCTGCAGCTTCTCTTCATATAAAGGTCTTTTTCCATGATGGTGTGAGCAGTCTGGGACATCTCCCAGGGTGACTCGCCAGGAAAAAAACCAAAAAAACTAGAACACCGATGACCTGTTGCAAGCTGAAGATTGGTCTTGGCTTAGAGTCTGGGCTTCTCAATCAGGGATATTCATTTAATTGTAAATGAGAAAATACCCAGTGCTTCAAGAGTCAAGCAAAATCACTTAAACTCAGTGTTTATATTTATAGAAGAGAAGGACATTCTGAAGAGAAAAATCTCAAATGACACGTGTTTTTCCTCTGCTCCCACACAACAAAAAACACAGAAGACTTGTGTGACCAAATGTGTGCAAATTTTTCCGTACCAATAAACAAGCAATCAATTTTGCAGGAGACTCCAGCTAAATATCTTCAAATACAGTTCAATTCTGACACTATCTACCTGGAGATAGCATAAAATCACACAGGTTGAGGACTCAGTCCCACAAGATTGGTCCCCCCTTTAGACACTAGTTGCATGTTGACCTACAAAACTTCTGACCAAACAGGTGTAGGCAAGAGTTCCATGACCCCCTCTGTAGACTTGCTATCTGAAAGCTCTCCAAACCCTGTCCTTTTATTTTTTATGGAAGCTTTATTTCATAGGCATAATTAACCATAGGCCATTTTCCATCAACTTAATCGTTAGCTTCTCTCCCCTCACAAGAGGTTAGGAGTGAAAATAAATATTCCATTTCTCTAAGCACTTGGCTTGTTCCCCTGGCAACCAGCCTCAGGTGGTTTCTTGGGTCTTTGCAAAATCCATTTCATTCACATAAGCTCAGGTGTGTTTCAAAGGCTTACTGTAAATAACAAAAGACTGTCTCTCACTTTTACCTTTCAGGAACTACTTACTTCAGGAACCAAGAACAAAAGACCAAATATTTTAAGAAAAGACATTGCTCTAGTCACTTAGCAAATAACAAGGCTTACAGGAGCTGAAAGCCAGAAATCATGGACAAAAACCAAAATATATCCATCATAATATCACAGAAATTACAAGGGCTTTAAATTTTATACCATAATGAGAAAATCAAAAGTATCTAGCCCTTTCAGAAAATAAGCAGATCATTTATTTCCACGGTAACAAAATATTTGGTAAATAATCATATGTGAACACTTCCTGCAGTTCCCAAATCCAATCTCACAGGATTTACCATTAAATTCCAATATCCAGATAGCAAAATACAGAACAGAGTTATCCACTGTCACATATTCTCCACCTGCACAAGAGAAAACTGATGTTTTGATAAATCTTTGTAATTCATAAATTTTTCTACCACACTGTCTTGTGGAAATGTATTCATTTTTCTGCAATCAAAAGGAAGAGATTTTTTTTTTCTATTTCCTTCCCTCAGTACCATTCCCAAAGCTAAGTACTGAAATTATATTGAAAATTACCTCCAAATAAGAGGTGTCTTCAGGCCAGGTCAGGTGGCTCACACTTGTAATCCTAGCACGCTGGGAGGCCCAAGGCGGGAGGATTGCTCCAGGTCAGGAGTTCGGAAACCAGCCTGAGCAAGAGCAAGACCCTGTCTCTACTATAAATAGAAAGAAATTAATTGGCCAACTAATATATAGAGAAAAAATTAGCCGGGCATGGTGGCGAATGCCTGTAGTCCCATCTACTTGGGAGGCTGAGGCAGTAGGATCGCTTGAGCCCAGGAGTTTGAGGTTGCTGTGAGCTAGGCTGACACCATGGCACTCACTCTAGCCTGGGCAACAAAGTGAGACTCTGTCTCAAAAAAAAACCAAAAAACCAAAAAACAGTTGTCTTCAAATAAGAGATACCTATAATCCTAGCACTTAGGGACCCCAAAGTGAGAGAACTGGTTGAGGCCAGGAATTTGAGACAAGCCTGGGTAATGTAGTGAGACCTGTCTCTACAAAAAAAAAAGCCAAAAAATTAAAAAATAGCCAACTTGGTGGCACATGCTTGTAGTTATAGTCACTCAAGAGGCTGAGGCAGGATGTTTCCTTGAGCCCAGGCATTAGAGGCTGCACTGAGCTATGATCATGCCACTGTACTCTCCAGGGTTTATAAAAAATTAAAACTCAGTCTCAAAAAACAAACAAACAAACAAAACGGGCCGGGCGCGGTGGCTCAAGCCTGTAACCCTAGCTCTCTGGGAGGCCGAGGTGGGCGGATCATTTGAGCTCAGGAGTTCGAGACCAGCCTGAGCAAGAGCGAGACCCCATCTCTACTATAAAAATAGAAAGAAATTAATTGGCCAACTAATATATATAGAAAAAATTAGCCGGGCATGGTGGCACATGCCTGTAGTCCCAGCTACTTGGGAGGCTGAGGCAGCAGGATTGCTTAAGCCCAGGAGTTTGAGGTTGCTGTGAGCTAGGCTGACGCCATGGCACTCACTCTAGCCTGGGCAATAAAGTGAGACTCTGTCTCAAAAAAAAAAGAAACAAAACAAAACAAAACAAAACCAGACCTCAGAAATTTACTATACTCACTCTAGCCAAGAAAACAGTAAAATAATAATTTTTAACAAATGGAATATATGACTAGTTTTTTTCCTGAAATATACCTCTTTCATAATATTTTTTTATCTTTTAAACTCTACTGCTAAAGTTCATTTTACTGTTAAGAAAACAACTGAAGTTGAAATGAATAAACAAATCTTTCCAAGGTGACAAACCCAAGGAGGAGCATTGGTGACAGAAACACAGATATGTCTGACTCAAGGTCATCCTATCACTTGGGACATACTGCCACCTTATTCTGCTCACCATAATGCTCAAAGACCACCCTCCCAGGAACCACCACACCATTCCTGCACCCCCACTGTGTGTCTGAAATGCAAATTGCTTTGTAGGTTCTTGTACCACCTCGCTGGGGAGGGTTTTCTCTGTCCCAGGGGATGGTTTTTCTTCCCTCACAAGTGTGAGAAGATCAAGAGAAATGGAGTCCTTTCTGTCCTTTCCCCTCAAAACCAACAACTGATTGGTTGGCCACCAATGTGTCTCCAAGAAATGGAAACGGGTTGGGGGAAGAAAATCTTGATGTCTCAAGGGGCTAGCTTTTTAGATGAGAGGTACACCAGAAGATTCCTGCTCCCTAGAGGCTCCAGCCCCATACCTCAGGCTGTCCTGTGCAAGGAGATGACGAGTGGTTGATATTCACTAGACACTCCAGGACACATGGCTGCTGTGGGCAAACTCATGACCAGAAAAAGACAGGAGGGTGGCTGAGGACACATCACCCCTGTAAAGTCACCAAACAAGAAACTCAACCTAAAGATGTTCTGGTAAGATGTCTGTGACTAGGAAAGATAAAAGGAGGAGAGGCACGAAGATATTTTACAATGTGGTGTCAAGTGAATATTCTGATTTCCTCTCAAGAAATTTTCAGCAAAACAAATTTTTTTAAAGAAAATCACTGTTCTGTGGAAGAATAATAAACAATTAAAATACTCTGTCTCTTTGAACAATACAATAAAGAATACCTGATAATTTTGTGAATTGGTATGGGGAAGTTGGCATTTGGGAATATGGAGAAGGAAGAAATTTAGGATTAGAAGAGTTATGGTGGGAGAACAGTATTGGATTTGAGACCCTGCCAGTCATACACTTGGAAAATGTACAGGAAAATCAGTCTCTCTGTGAAATGTTAAAATAAGTAAATAAGAGGCAATTAGAGTCAAGTGACTCTACTGCCTTGGGTTCCTACCTAATACAGAAATAGAACCCAAATACATTTTGTGTGAATTATTAACTTAGAAGCAAAATTTAGGCCTAAAACATAACAAAGCACCAATTAACCTCTGATCACATAACCAGAAAATAGTCACCATGACAGTCCAAAGAAAAGGGAATACTAAACTATAACCAGTCAACTACTGAATTAGGTTAGCTTCTTCATACACCTTTTAAAGTCTTTCTTTCAAGCCCCTCCGGTGGACTCCGAACCACAAACAGGACTGGGTGCTTCCGGATTCATAACTTGCTGTCTGCGCTAATAAACTCTTTAATGTTTTAACAGGAGAGAGGACTGGGGACCCCACGGACCACTGAGCTGCTCCCACGCACAAGTCCCACACACAGAGCGAGATTCCTCCCTGGCGACCCACCCGTCCTCACAGCGCCATCTGGGGAAGACGCAGGGCTGCGGGCTCCCAGCGGCCCAGACAGAGCTCTGGCCGTGCCAAATATGGCTCTGAGGATACCACAGGTACAGCCCAGCCCTACACTGCGACAGAAGGGGACTGAAGGCCACGTTGGACCTCTCGGGACTCGGATCCGCAGACAAAGCAGCTGACTGCGGGGAGGCCTGGGTCCGCCACAGCCACTTCCAGAGGGTTCCAACTAGCCTCCACCCCCTCAGGACACGTGGCCTGCATACTCACCAGTTCCTGGCTTCCGGCGTGTCCTGCCATCCTCCACACAGATCTTCCAGTACCTGCAGGTCGCAGCAGGACAAAGGCCGTAGCAGAGCCACCCAGTCCTCCCAGACTCAGCAATGGCGGCTGAGAAGGGAACGCAAAAGGAGCAATGAGGTTGGCGCCAAACGCAAAGCCCCCGGAGATCACCAGAGACCCGCCTCTTCTGCTGTGCACCTGATTGGACTGTTCCCACAGCTATGCCCCTGATTGGATAGGGCCTCAAGCCCCACTCCTTGGGGCCCTGAGTGATGGGTGATGGGATCCCGCACACTCATGGCTGCAATCAGGGCGTCGGCTCTGCACTGGGACGTGGCACTTCCAGGAAGACATTGGCACTTAAGGCTGTATATAAAGTTAGATCCATATATGGCTAATATATATAATATTTGAAATTGAAAACAATAGAAAATTATTTTTAAACTTCAGATTTTCTAACCTCATGGCCTCTGGACTTTTGAAGAGGCAGCCTGAGTTTTAAAAACGGAGGTGATCCCCTCAGGTGGCAATGCCTAATATAAAATATGAGCCACGTCTGTCATTTTAAAGTTTCTAGTAGCAACTTAAAAGGAAAAACAAAGAAATACACGGAATTGATTGTAATAATTTATTTAACTTAATGTATCCAAAATATTGTTTGTATATGTGATCAAAATAATAATGAAGTTTTTTTTTTTTTTTGGTATTAAATCTTTCAAAGTTACTCTTTATTTTAGACTTCCAGCACATTTGGATTCAGAAGGCACATTTGAATACACATCTTGTCTTTTCACTTTTATTTATATTAAGGTTGATGGGCAATGGGTCCAAGAAATGTCTGCCTGTTTCTTTCATATAATTATTAACCATGTATTGATTAGTATTTTTCTAATTTCACTTATTTTGCTGAGGGTTGCCAAAAAGCAGCTTTCTAACTCTATTATATATCCTCTGCATGTATTAGTTCTTATTATTCTATTAAGAGTTGCATTTTCGGGCCGGGCGCGGTGGCTCACGCCTGTAATCCTAGCACTCTGGGAGGCCGAGGCGGGCGGATTGCTCAAGGTCAGGAGTTCAAAACCAGCCAGAGCGAGACCCCATCTCTACTATAAAAATACAAAGAAATTAATTGGCCAACTAATATACATAAAAAAAAAAAAAATTAGCCGGGCATGGTGGCGCATGCCTGTAGTCCCAGCTACTCGGGAGGCTGAGGCAGCAGGATTGCTCGAGCTCAGGAGTTTGAGGTTGCTGTGAGCTAAGCTGATGCCACGGCACTCACTCTAGCCTGGGCAACAAAGCGAGACTCTGTCTCAAAAAAAAAAAAAAAAAAGAATAGATTTGTTAGTAGGTTATCAATTTTAATAGTATTTTCAAACGACCAAATTTTGGTTTTGCTTATAATATCTCTGACATATA
>VSMD01087767.1:0-56392 GCA_008750895.1 Mirza zaza
GAGCTTAGCTGGTTCCTCTGCTTAGGGTGTCCCATGGCTGCTAAGTGTCACCCAGGCTGTGTTCTCACCTGGAGACTTGAATGGGGAAGAATCCACTTCCAAGCTCAGTTAGTTGGAAGCGTTCATACCCTTGCTGTTGTGAGACTGAGGGCCCCGCTGTCTTGGTGACTATTTTCTGGAGGCTCCCTCAGCTCCTAGAGGCTGTCCACAGTTCCTAGAGGAGCCACTGCCTGCAATTCCTTGCCACGGAGCTTTCCCAACATGACCACTTATCTCATCAGGCCGGCGGGGAAAGCCTCTAGAGCAAGTCCGATAGCAAGACAGTCTCACACAACGCAACATACTCACAGGAGTGACAGCCCATCACTTTTGCCATATCCTATTGACTAGAAGCCAGTCATAGGTCCTGCCACACTCAAGGAGAGGAGATCACACCACACCATGGAGGCTGCCACCACAACACTCAACAAACTCAGCAATCCCAAGATGAACTCACTACTGTTGCATTTCAAATAATGAAATCCTGTACGAAATATTTTTTTTTAAATATGTTTAACAACCTTAAAGAGATACAGGAAGAAATACCAAAAAATATGATGCAAAACAAGAAGATATGAATCAAGAACAAATGGGTCTAAAATGCTTTAATCCTGAAAATAAAAAATATAGTTATTGATATAAAAGTTCAAGGATGGAATAAACTCTTGTTTGCATGCAAAGAGAGAGCTGGGAAGAGGAAGATCGCACTGAAGATTCGTAGAGAAGGCAACACAAAGTGATGAAAATACGAAAGAGAAGTAGGAGAAGTGGAGGATAATATTACAACAGAAGGTCAAACATCTGTATGCCAGGAACCTCCAGAAGTACGATATCATGGGAATGACAAGGGAGCAATATTCAAAGAGATAATTGCTGAGAATTCTCAAAAAGTGCATAAAGACATGATTTCTCAGAATGAAGAAGCCCAACATAAGCCATGCTCAATAAGTAAAAATACAAATCTCACCTAGATAATGCTGCCATTCAGAATATCAAAGATACGGGGAAAATCTTAAAAGCCACACTGAAGGAAAGAAATAGTCACCCACAAAGAAATGACAAATAAACCAATAGCAGAATTCTCCCCAGCTACAAAAGAGGCAAGAAAACAATGGACTCACACCTTGAGGGTGTTAAGGAAAATTAGCTGCCAACATAGAATAATATACCTAACTAAACTATCACCAAAGAGTGAAAGCAAAAGGAAAACCTTTTCAAACATACAAAAGCCAGAAATTTTTCATTATCCCTAAACTCTTGCTGAAAAAAACTCTTTAAGAGATTTTTCTCTGCCAAAAAGAAATATCAATCAAACCAGAAGGAGTATCGAGAAGCAATAGTGAACAAATAATCTAGCGAATGACACTGGTAAATCTAACTATATATTACAACGTAGGTTTGGCTGTTCTGTCAGAAATCCACACTCCTAACAACTCACAAGGGTAGAGTTTTATTTCTCCCCAAGTAGCAGTCTGGGCCTTGGTAGCTCATAGAGCAGCTCCAAGCTGTGTAGGACTCAAGTTCCGTATGTTTTGCGGTTTCATAATCCCTGTGGCCCCATAGTCCAAAACAGCTCGGCACTACATCCACCTTGCCATCAGCAGAAACAGAGCAAGGGCAGGGCACACTGCCTCCTTTTAAGAGCTTGCCCTGTAAACTGCACATACTGTATCACTCTCACTTGCATCCCATAACGCACAGCTAGCTCCAAAGGAAGCTGGGAAATGTAGTTCTTATCAAGACTACCACATGTCCAGGCAAAAACTTCTATTACTTTGCAAGGCAGAAAGAATGGATACCAGGGGACAAACAGCTACTCTGCCACAACCATTGACTGTTGTCAATGTAACTGACAAATCTATGTAATCTTGAAGAATATAATTAAATCAGGAAGGAAATGTATCCAGGCAAAAAGCCTGGAATAGGGAGATGTGCTGAAGCAATCATGCATGCAGTTTGCAAAACGACACTCACTCGGGGTCATGGACCTGCAAAAGAGTGAAATTCCCAACTACAATCAAGAGGTTCCATCTAGAGCACAGTAAGAAAAGACTAAGACTTCCACGAAGACGGAAGATGGTCCAAGTGACAACATTAAGAATTGGCTTCATATACTAAGATACGTCAAATCAGATTTGGTTGATAGGCTGTAAACCTATACATTATCCACCTGTTATATACAAAAAAAAATGCAATTAAGATTCCAGACAAAAGCAACAAGGCTTATTTTTTAAGACGTATTGTATTTCCAGACTTACTATAATGCTACAGTAATCAGGACAACGGGTTGCTGGCCTCAGGACAAACAGATCAATGGAACAGAAAATCTAAAAATAGAGCCACGCACATATTTTTTAAAGGCAGCTTAAAACAAAAGCAACGATATCCCTGAAAACTAAAAGGCACACTCCTATCTCACAGGTGTAAGAGGAAACTGCTGCAGGAACTTTGCCTAATCCTGACCTTTCCTTCCGCATGGAGGGAGCTGGATCCATGCAGCGCTCCCGGCCTCTCCCCTTTCCACCGCCTGCCCCTGCGGGAGGAGTGAGTGACCCCCTGGCTGGAGAACCCCTGCCTCACCACCTGCTCCTTGGCAGGGAGCTGCCCACAGGCAGTGTCACCCTCTGCCCTGCACCCACCACCCAGCATCACCATAACGAGGGCTAAGGCTGCCAAATTTTTGGTATTAGGAAACTCATTTGGATTTCATACCTACCCTCATCCTCCAACCCTATCTTTATCAGATTTTTAAAAATAATGACTTATTTTTTTCTCTCTCTCTCTCCTCTGCTGACTTTTTGTCTTATCTCTCAGTTAGTTCAGAATCCAGGAGAGGAAAGGGAAAAAGGGAAGTCATCTATGGAGCCCCTTTCAAGACATCAATAGAAACCACAGTGGGAACCTTGAAGTGTTTGGCAGTATGGGAAAGAAATAAAGACGAAACAAGATGTGTACAGCACAGCTAAAACAACATTTATAGAGAAGCATATAGTCTTAAGTGCCTTTGCTTTAAAATAAGAACGATTCAAACAAACATATATAAAGCTTTCAACCAACTAAAGAAGCTTTAAAAAAAAATACCTTGGGAGGAAGTAAACAATAAAGATAAGAACATGAATGAAAAGGAAATTGACGATCACGAAAATGATCCACAAAGCCGAAAGCTGGCTCCTTGAGATGACAAATTAAATAAACAAAACATACAGCAAGATTAATCAAGGAAAAGAATAAAGGCACAAAGATCTGATATTAAGAATGAAAGGAGGACGAACTACAGATACAGCACAAGTTTTAAGAATCATGAATGAAGCAGAGAATTTACAGAAAAATATAAATGATCAAAGTTTACTAAGAAAGAGGGAAAAATAAATAAATCAATCAATGACCGCTAAAGAAAATAAATCAGTATTTTAGAAAAATCACCCCTCTGCACTCTCCGCCTCCCCAAAGAAAGCCCAGGTGGCCTGGAGAGGAATGAGACCCATTCTGCTCCACAGGGGCAGGCCAGCCAGGGAGCACCTCCTCCCTGAGCTCTGTGCATTCCTGTCCTTATCACTGCTTTGTGGCACGTGTGGGCTCCTAAGTTCCTCCTTTTCCTTATGCAAATTCAGCCTAGTGTCTGTCATCGTGTGTAACCCAAATAAAAGCAGGAGTACCAAGTGTCCCAGTCATTTTCAAAACCTAATCTAGGCGCGGCACGGTGTCCCACACAGTCCCGGAACCCCCTTTATACGGAGACCCTTCTCAAAACTCCTCGTTTGTGGCCACCGCTAAAACAAACTTCCCTTCTCCATCTGCTTCTCAAACAGCTCCCTGGGCTCCCTGGCCACCAGCCGACCCCATTTGCTTCTCCTTCCTTTGTGCCGCCTCGGCCCAGTCCTGGGTTGGGGGCTTCTGGCGCTGCCCACCGTGCTGCTCCAGGACGGCGAGAGATCTCAGGCCTCCATGCCAGCTGCCCATGCCCTGAACCTAAGACCCCTCATCATTTCTCCACCTCGAGGAGCTCCTGGGAGGATTCAGAGCAAGGTCTGCCCCCCTGCCCGACACGCGGCGGGCCAGCTCCGCACTTGGCATTCATACGCCGCCTTCGTGCGCCACGCCGGGGAGGGCCGGCGTCCGCCCGGCTACCACGGAACCGGGCAAGCAGCGAAGCTTCCGCCGGGGCGAAGTTCTCTAAAGGTGGGCAGAGAAGAGGAGGCGCTCAGACCACTGGATAAGAGACTCCAGGGGGTTGCTGAAGGTCAGGGTTTAAAGAGATGTCAGAGGCCCTTTCACTCTTTAAATGAGAAGTGGGAAGGGAAGGACTCGAAGAGTGAGTAGCCAGGCTTCTGCTCGACCTAGAACATTTCTTCTGGAAGAGGGTGGCACCCAGGGTCCCTTTCAGTAAGCTCTCACCATGGAAGGAGGCAACCGGACAAGACCTGAAGGCCCTTTCGGAGTCCTTGGTACCAATGTCCTCGAGCAGACAGACCTCGAGACCTGCGCATGTCACCAGAGACTAGTCTGGTTTTCCAACACCTCGTGTGACATGGTCATCATTCAAACACGGTGACGGCCGGCGTTAAGCCACGATCGGTAAACCAGTGGCCAATTGAATGAGCTGCGGTAAATATATTTTCAGTCAATGATAACTGTTTAATTGGGGCCTAATTAATTAATGTTCACCAGAGCATTTGAGGTGCTTGGGTGAATGGCCCCCTGAAACACTCAGCGCTACTATTCTATTAGCAGTAGCATTTTAAAGCATTTGAAATTGTAGGTGTGACAGATCCCAGAAGATTAAATGTGCTGCAAGTGAACATTAAAATTAGTGCCTTTGTGTGACCTTGCCTCTCTCCACACTTCTTCTCCCTCCCCTTCCTCCTTCCAGAAGCATGGCAGGTCTGGAAGAGCCCCTGTTGTGTGAACACGGCCATAGACTCGTGCCATTTCCCTCCTAGACTGAGAGCTAGACCTCTGGGCTGGGAGCGCCAGAGGGCAGGCGCGGGTCCCCCTGTTCACGGCTGCACCCCACTGCCTGGCGTAGGACTGCCCGGTGCCAACCGGGGGCCTAAGAATCTTGGTAGAATGAACAAGCAACAATGTCAGCCTCCCCTAGGGAGGATGCTAAGTGAGGACATGATTAGGGTCACAGACTGTTGGACTCCAGCATCTTAGACAAGGACCAGGAGAGGTGAGCGGCACCTGCTTCTTTCAGATGAAAAACTGGGCAACTGTGGCTTCAGGGGCTTCCACACCTTGTGGGAAGGGAGAGAGGGGAGTGAGGGGGAGAGGGGAGAGGGGAGAGTCTTTCTTCCTGGTTATCTAGGGACATCCCGTGAGCTGGGATAGCAACAGAAGCCCCCTCACCCCAAAGGCCCCAGAACCCTCCACTCACTCCGCCCCCACCGTCCCCTCCGTCAGGGCAGGCAGGGCAAGGTGGCTCTGGAACATGGCCACTGAGGCTGCGTTCTCCCTCCTCCCCACAGCTCCTCCCTCCTTCCCTCCCCAACCCGGGAAACTCCAACAGGGAGTTGGAGGGCAAGGGCGTCTCTCCTTGGCCCCTGGTTAAAACCCAGCCTCTTTGATTTGGTTGTTGTTCTCCACAATCCACCCTCAAATGCTCAGCGGAACTCACTGGTTAGGGGTAAACAACCACTGGGGCGGGTCGTGTGGCCCAAGACCTCAGAGAAAGAGCCCAGCAGGTATGGGAGGGCCCTGGCCTTCTCTGGGCCACAGTTTCCCTGTCTGGAAAATTAGCTTTGGATTGGAGGAGCTCTGAGACCTCTTCCAGCTCCAGTCTGCTCAGATGTTGTGTATGGACCCCACTCTGGGGCAATGTGGCCTTGGGCCAGTGACCAAAGCAAAGCCCCCGGTAGCCCACCTATAAAGCGGGTACATCACCAGAGGAGCCTGGCAGCTGGAGGGGACTCTCGCCCCTGCACACCCTTGCTGCAGATTTCCTGTGTCCCCATGGAGGTGGATCCCAGCTCACAGTTCAGAGTTCGGCCCTGGGTGTCTGGCAAGGCCGGCTCTGGGTCCAGCCTCACCAGCAACTGTGTGACGGCAGCACAAGCTCTCTGAGCCTCAGTGTCCTCATCCCTAGAAAGGAATGAAGCAGGTACCTGCTTCCAAGGATTGCTGCGAGAAAGCACCCTCGAGCTCACGGCTCGCAGTAAGTGCTGGGCCAGTGCCAATTGTCACTTGGTGGTTGGCTGAGGGTTCTGGGGTCAAGGCAACCACACTGGCCTGGAACAGACAGAAACCCCTTTAACCAGATCTTGAAGCCCCAGGGAGTGACTCAAAGGCAGCAGTGAGGACAGGCGTTATGCACACATCCCCTCCCCCACTTGCTGTTGGAACTTTTTCTGAGAAGCCGAGGACCCCATGGGGCCCTGAGCTCTACAAGGACCTGACTCATCTCTGGAGGGGCCCTAAGTGACAGGCCTCCCCTCTCCTTAGTCTGTCCCTCCCCTGGGCTCAGCAGCCCATCCTGCCAGCTGCTGCTTTGCTGGTTCAGAGAAAACCTGTCCCAGCCAGGTGGAGGGAGCACCTTCCAGGGCTACTGTCTCCAAGCCAAGCACTGCAGCCTTGACCTTGGTTGGTCCAAGTGTGTGTGTCCTCGAGGAAGTCACTTTTTGGACCCTTAGATGTGTTTGCACCTGGAGCGCCATGACACACCCCACAGCCCCACCCGGCCACCCTGCCTTCTGAGCAGTTCGCTCAGGCCTCTCAGCTGACCTCCTTCCTTGCCACTCGCCAGGCTCCAGCTCTTCGCAGACTTTTTATAGCGCTAAGAGTAATAAACCTCGCCATTCAGTGAGTGCCACTGTGTCCCGCGCCAAGTCCTCCGCTCTGACTGCTCTTCCGTCCCTCTTCCATCCCATTGCACAGCCGGACAAGCAGGTTCAGGACATAACTTGCCCAAGGACACACAGGGCCAGGAAGCGGAGGAACAGAATGTAAAGCCACGTCTCCTGGATGCCAGGGTTGGGCTGTCACCCTCCTCGCTGGGTGGCCTCCACTCTGCTGCCAGGGCCAAGTTCCCTGAGGGCAGGGGCTGTTCTGGCTAACCCCGGGCTCCCTCCAGGGCCCGTGCAAGGCCCAGCACCTGGCTGGTGTTTAGTTGGCATCAAATGAATATAGAGTCTACTGACAGAACCAGTTCCCTGAGAGACAGAAAAACAGAAGGAGGGAAGGGGAGGGGGGAGAGGGAGAGAAACAGAGAGAGAGAGAAACAGGAGGCTCACAGGGTACACAGGTGTCTGGTCTGGAGCCCTTCAACCTTCCTGCTCCAACAAGACATGGGGGCAGGGGGGAGGGATGCTGAAGAACTTGACACTCCACCCTACCTGCGATGCTGGACCCAACTCAAGGGTGTACGCTAGAATGTATAGGCTGTAATGGGGAGCCACAGATGGTCCTGGAGCAGGGGAGTGACGCAAAGCGAAGGGACACTGCTTGCTCCGTGTAACTGGATGCTGGAGGCACTAGCCAATACCACAGAGCTGGGCAGGCCCGCCGAACCATCAGGGAAGGGGGGTAGACGCAAGTGGCAGTCCCCCTTCCCAAGTGAGAGCAAACGCGACGGATCAGGTCAGCGGTCACTGCAGGGCCTGGCTGGGGCCCTACACCCACCTTCCCGGGGAGAGGTGGCGGACCTGGGGCGCCGGGACTTGGGACAGCGGGGCCCTTTCCCTCACCTTCTGGGGCAGAAAAGGGGAGCCGCGGGGATGAGGTTCCGCCGGGGGGGAGGTGGCGGCAGCGGATAGTCCTCCTGCAACCGGACAGTGCTCCACGTGGCCCGCAGGCATTTCCATTCCCCGGGCGGGTGGCCCTTCTCTCCCGTCCCTCTGCGGCCCGCGCTCGCCCAGACCTGCACCCGGCACCCGGCACCCGGCAGCCGGCACCCAGCGAGCACAACCTTTGCGGAGCCCCGCCGGGACGCCGCGCCCGCGTGCTGAGAGCGCCACGGGAGGGGACAGCGGCCGCCCGGTCACGGCGCCTGCAGCGACAGCCCGCCCTGCTCGCTCTTTGTTCCCTTAGCGCCCTGCTCTCCCGGCCTGGCCTCTGCTGCCCCCTCGGACCACCGCGTCCTCCCCCTCCTGACCTCGTCCTCCCTCCCCTCCTGCCACGTCACCTCCTCCTCGCCCGCTACCCCTAGAGAGCAGAAAGTACAGGAAAAGGGGTTCATGCCCCCACCCTGTTGGAGGAAGGTCGGGCTCCCCAGTGTCCCTCAGTGGGCGACGCCTTCCCCACTGCCTCCCCGGGGTGCCAGGGAACGACCCCCCTTCCCCAGACAGATCTTAAGCTGAGCTTTGTGGATGGACGAGTCTCTAGTGGGAACTGGGTCCCTGAAAGATGTCACGTGTTGGGTGCATTTGGGGAGGGAAGGCTTCAAGAGTTTTGCAGAGACATCTGTGATTGAGAAAGGTTAAAAAATCACATCTCTAGAGACGCCGCCCACGCATCTTACTCATCTGTTCCCACGCGTTCCTTGGGACTTGGTAAGAGCCAGGTGCCTGCTAAGTCCTAGGGATGCAGCCGCAAATGCACAAGGACCTCCTCTGAGATGGGGACAGGGATGAGAAGGCATAACAGGTGGGCCCAGCCAGGGCCAGCCAGGGGTGTGTCTGAGGACTGCACAGGTGCGCTGGTGCCCTGTCCCCCATCCCCACTGCCCGGCATTGGCCTTAGGAGTGCGACCCTTCCACTCTTCCCACAGCCGTGGGGAAGGGCCTCCAAACATGCTTGTGAGAGTCCCAGCCGCACCCCACGCTCTGCTCTCACCAAGGCGGCAGAGCTCAGGGTGCCCCACAGGACGCTGGGTTGTGTGTAGACAGGCTCCAGTTCTGAGTCTGTGCGCTGTAGTGAGAACAACAGCTAGCATTTATTGAGCACCTGCTACGTGGCAAGTGCTGTGCTGAGCATTTTGTGTGCTTTACCTTTCCTTCATCGATTCTCCGCAGCAAGCATTGGCTCATGCGCCCTCCTCTTGCCAGACAGATGCTGGGCTGTGCCAGCGGGGAGCAGGGAAGCCCTTGCCCTCCCGGAGCTCATGGTCAGGTGGAAAAGACAAGGAACAAACAAACGAATTAAGAACTAAGGAGAGCCTGTGACAAGGGCTAGGAATGAAATACGCCAGGAAACGGGGTCGAGAGCAGCCAGGGGGCAAGGGGGTGCCGCCTTGATTACAGGCGGCATCTAAGTCCTTCCTGCTGCTCTAAGGAAACACGTTAGACTGGGTAATTTGCAAGCCATAGAGATGTATTTCTCACAGTTCTGGAGGCCGGGAAGTCCAAGAACAGATCGAGGCCCCGGCAGGTTCACTGTCTGGTGAGGGCCTCCTCTCTGCCTCCACCACGGCGCCTTCTTGCCGCATCCTCACACGGAGAAAGGGACAAATGCTGTGTCCCTACATAGAGGAAGGGCCAAGCAGACTCCCTCGAGCCCTTTGATAAGGGCGCCAACCCCCTTCATAAGGGCAGAGCCCTCGCAGCCTAATCATCTCCTGAAGCCTCACCTCTTAATATCATTGCATTGGGAATTAAATTTCAACATGGATCTTGGAGGGACCAATTCAAGCTGAGACCTGAACGGTGAGAAGGTGCTAGTCCCTTGAAGAGCCAGGAAGAAAGAATGTCAAAGGCAGAGGGAACAGTCTATGAAAAGGCCCTGTCATTCTAACAAGAACCTTGTCAGGTAGGCACTTGTACTGTGCTCATTTTACAGATTAGGAAACTGAGGCTCAGAAAAGTGAAATTCTTTCTTGCCTGGAGTCACTCCTCTGAGACCCGGCAGAGAAGGCTCTGAAACCCAGGGCTGCCCTCTCGTTTCCCCTCCCCCTGGTCCCCCCCTCCGCCCTGGGAACTGGTTAGCAGGCCCTTCATGGAGGCAGCAGTGTGGGGCAGTGTGCAGTACAAAGAACTCAAGTCTGGGCCAGGAGACCTGAGTTCTAATCCCACCTCTGCCTCTTCCAAGCAAGGGGAACTTGGGTGATTCACCTACCCTCCCTGGGCCTCAGTATCCCCTTCTGTGTCACCAGAATAATAAACAGCATGCTTCTCACAAGGTCGCAGTCCAGCGAGGTCAAGGACACAGAGTGTTTAGCTGAGGACTCTACACCCAGGAAGTGCTCCATGTGATCGTAGCTATCATCAGATTAAATCTAGTGGCGGTATAGAAGTGGTTTTTAATGCAGCAAAAGTTAGACAGGAGTTTTTGTTGCTGCGGCCATAAGCAGGAATGGCAGTGAGGGGTCACCTCATCCTTATGCTAAAAGGGCTGTGGCATGGCCGGGTGCGGTGGCTCTCGCCTGTAATCCTAGCACTCTGGGAGGCCGAGGCAGGCGGATTGCTCAAGGTCAGGAGTTCGAAACCAGCCTGAGTAAGAGCGAGACCCCGTCTCTACTATAAATAGAAAGAAATTAATTGGCCAACTAAATATATATAGAAAAAAATTAGCCGGGCATGTTGGCGCATGCCTGTAGTCCCAGCTACTCGGGAGGCTGAGGCAGCAGGATTGCTCGAGCCCAGGAGTTTGAGGTTGCTGTGAACTAGGCTGATGCACTCACTCTAGCCTGGGCAACAAAGCGAGACTCTGTCTCAAATAAATAAATAAATAAATAAAAGTGCTGTGGCAGCACAGCCCCATGCTTCCCTCCAGCCCCTCCTCGAGCACCTGGCACCTGTGCACCTCTCAAGGACTCAGCTCCAGCAGGTGCTGTCTACACCTTAGCTCACTTATCCCCTTCCTCAGCAAGAACTTACCCAGGCCCTACTGTGCTTCTGGGCCGGGTGCAAGAGAGGTGACAGGTGAGAAATGCCCAAGGACAGGGGACCAAATGCTGAGCCTGGGAGCAAGAAGGCGCTTGGGGCTGGTGGCTAATTGCCAGCATGGACTTGGGAGGCAGGAGACCTGGGCTTGCTGTCCGGACTCTCCGCGCTGACTTCTAACCTCATCTGTGAAACGGGAATGGTCACACCAGACTTTCTTCACCGTGGACCGTGTGTAAAGCCTCAGCCCTTCCTGCCCCAGCAAGGCCTCTGCTCCGTAGGTCAGCCTGGATTATTGTGATTTTCTGCCCTTTCCCACACACTGCACCAGTGAGGAAGCTTTTGGCTGTAAGTAACAGGGCATTGGACAAAGGCTGGCCTTTTAAGCAATAAGGATGCCACACCACAACACAAGAGGAAGCCATGAAGTGGGACAGGCCACAGCGTCCTGCTGTCCCTTCTCCAGCGAGAGCTGATTCCCCAGGGAACAGTGGAAGCCACTTGCTTCCTTCTTTGAGTCCTTGAGGTGGAGCGAGGGCCTCCCCGGCCCTTCTGCCTGAGCCCACCTAGGTCACCAGAAGATGCTGCTGCATGCTGATTGGCTCAGACCAGGACCAATCAACTGCCCAGGAATTGGCTTAGCCCAAGGAAGGCCCCAGAGCTGGGTTATCCCCCAGGCCCGCTGCACACTAGTGGGGTTGGGAGGCACCACGCATGTGAAAAAGGAGAATGCTTTCGTCCTGCTTGATGAAGACCATTAGCTTTAGGGGCAGGGGCAGGAGCCTCATCTCTCCCTCAGCCGGGCTCAAAGTGCGGGCAGCCGGGTCCACCTCACCTCGGTGCCCGCCGTGCCCAACACAGGGCCTGGCATGCAGCGGGCGCCCCGCTGAAGGTGTGTTAGGTGGATGCTGAGTGGTGCCTCATGTCTCTCAGCTCAGAGGACCCTGAGAAAGCAGCCATCAGGGAAATAAACAACCCTTCAGACTCCGGTTTCCCAGGAGAGTATTTGTCCCTTCTACATTGGCGTCACTTGGGGGATGCATGGTAGGTTGAGTAACAGCCCCTAAAGATATCCAGGCCGTAGGCCGGCATGGTGGCTCACGCCTGTAACCCTAGCACTCTGGGAGCTGGAGACCAGCCTGAGCATGAGTGAGACCCTGTCTCTACGAAAAAACGGAAAAATCAGCTGGGCGTGGCGGTGCGCGCCTGTAGTCCCAGCTACTCGGGAGTCTGAGGCAGGAGGTTGGCTTTGGCTTGAGTCTGCGGTGAGCTAAGTGTGCACCCTGCCCTGGGGACAGAGACCCTGTCTAAAAAAAAAGAAAGAAAGAAAGAAAAAAGATATCTAGGTTGTAACATCTGGAATCTCTGGATGTTGCCTTATATGGCAAAAAGGGCTTGGCAGGTATGATTAAAGTAAGAATCTTGAAGTGGGAAGATTGTGCTGGATTATCTGGGAGGGTCCTAACTGTCACCACGTGTGTCCTCGTAAGAGGACGGCAGATGGAGGTTGGACACCGGAGAGGAAACGTGACGGGAAGATGGAAGCGGTGATTGGAGTGGCTCAGCCGCGAGCCGAGGAATGCCGGCAGCCCCAGAGCCTGCAAGTGGCGAGAAGGGTTCTCCCCTGCAGCCTCCAGGAGAAACCTTGATTTTAGACTCAGTTTGGACTTAAGTTTCCAGAACCGTAAGAGAATAAGCGCCACTGCGTCAAGCCACCACATTTGCAGCCATTTGTTACCGCGGCCCTGGGAAGTGAGCACAGGATGGCATGAAAAAGCAGATTCCTGGGTCCCACCCACAAACTGTCCCCACAGGAACCACCAGGTGTGAGACCAGAGACTCTGTTTCTGCAAGACTCTGTGACAAGGACTGGCCATTTGGCTCACTTCTGTTCATGGCAGCCTCACTGGGGCCCTGAGGACCAGCCCCGAGGAACTCACCTGCAACTCCCCTGGGGGCTCTGCTCTCCCTGCCCTGGGGAGCTTGTGCTCCCTGCCCTCCTCTCCCGCTCCCTCCGTCCACCTGTCCTCCATGCTCCATGGCCAGTGTCCCCAGCACAGCGCTGGCCTGGGGCCCCAGCCTACCTCGACCACAGGTATCCCCGCTTGGTCACAGCACTCCCGGCACACACTGAGGCTCAGTCAGCACTCGAAGGGGCCAAGGACGTCTCGGCCCATGTACATGCCAGAGCCGCTGGCGTCGGGCGGGGCTGGGGAAGCAGGCCAGCCCCCACCCCAGGTGCCCCCGCAGGAATCCAGGCCCAGCCCCCACACCCACCCCGCCTCTGCCTCGGCACCCTGCCCGGTGGCGGGCCGGCAAGTAAAGCGAGGAGAAGCCCACAGAGAGAGACCACGCCAGCCTGGCTCCCCAGGGCCAGAAGAGAGGAGCGTTCAGGGGACGGGAGGATGGCGGAGCCAGCTCCACCGTGGATTCGGGACACCTGCTTCTCACCTTGTCTCTGCCTCTGACCAGCTGTGTGGCTGACCGTGGGCATGTCCCTTTCCCTCCCCGGTCCTCTGTCCCTCAGCAAATGGTGAGCAAGCGCAGTGACCCTTGGAGCTCAGGAGCAGGGTGTCCAGATCCCGTGGGTGCCTTGCTGGAAGACACGGTGTCCGCACGCCTGCTGTTAACACTGACGCCTTTGTCGGAGCCTGGGCTCCGGCCCAGAGCTGCGAGTGCTGATGCTGCGGTACGCCCCCAGCCCCTCTCTCGCTCAGCGAGCTCCAGCTCCACAGACTGTGGCCTTCCCTGCCCTGCTCCTCAGCACGAAGCAGCCTCCAAATAAGCCCCGAGCTCCAGGCCTAGGGCAGGCTGATGGCAAAGCAATCAAAGGCAGCCCTCCCCAGCCCAGGCCGGACTGCCACTGCTGGCTACCTCCATGTCACTCCCCTCCTTATACCCTCAGTGGCTCCCCATTGCCTTCAGCCTTGGTTTCCAAACCTCCCTTTCAGCAGGGAGACTCTCCTTCTACGCTTGCATTGGTAAAACAGAGAGACTCGGGTTGAGGCAGGAGTGAGGGGCAAGGCTGGCCCTGTCCCCACCCTCTACTCATTCTTGCTGCACAGCTCGGTTGGCAAACCATTAGCCAAAAGGCAAGCGAGCTCTGAGTCTGGTCTGAATCTCCCACCCCTCCCCGTGCATATGCGCTGGGTTCCTGGATCAAGGGTGCAGGAGCCTCCCCAGAGGAGGTGGCACTTCTCAGCCCAGCACGGTCCCCTTTGACACCTACAGAGGCACCCACAGACGCCCAACTGGGGCTGTGCCTTCCGACGGGCCTAGGACAGGAAATGGTGCCAGGATAAGGTGGCCGCAAACGGCAATGAGACCCACAAGACGACCACCATGCCAGGAACAGACCCGGCGTGAGGAGGAGGGAGACGTTGCCCAACGTGGACAGGGAGGGCGTCTCTGGGAAGGTGACATTTAACCTGAGACGGGAATGATGAGAAAGGGCCAATCACTCCAAGGACAGGGAGCAGAGTGTCCCAGCTGAGGGAATGGCACGTGCAAAGGCCCTGTGTCTCTGCATGTTCCTCGCAGGGAATCAGGAAATAAACAAAAAGTCACATCCAGTCCCTGCTGCTTCACAAGGACAGGGGCACGAGTGTTCACAGCAGCTTCCCGCATCCGAGTCCAGGACCAGGAAGGGCAGCCTGGCCTGGCCGCTGACAGAGGGAGGAACAAGCAGTGAAGTGCTGCTGAGCAATGACAAGCGACAGGTACCAGCGAGCGCATGCCCCGATTCTGTGGGCCTGACAAGGCGAAGCTGTCTGTGGTGACACAGGTGAGACGGGGGTCTGTCTGGGGTGCACATGTGACTGGCAGGGAACTTTCTAGAGGGATGGAAGTGGTCAGAAGTGTTCCTTTTCATAGGGACACAAATGTAAGAAATCGCACACTAAAGATGAGAGCCTTTTGCCAAATGTAAAGTATACCTCAAGAAAGCACTAAAAATAAGATGGGATAACAACGGGTCTGTACAGAAGGACAGAGCCCGGTCACTGCCGCCTCCTCGCCCACACCAGGAATCTCCCTGCGAGCTCAGGCCTGGGGTCACACTCAGGGCAGAAAACAACAGTAGTCGGGCTCCCTTGCTGGAAAAACAACCCCAAGCCCATGTACAGAGGATGGGGTTGGCCTCCCCACTTCTCCTCTCCTCTCCCGGCTCCCTCCTCCTCCCTCCTGAGCCCTGGGCGCCCGCAGGGGTCCCAGGGTGGGAATGAGGTGGACCAGCAAAGGGATCATAGAATGTTCTAGCTGCTGCGTCAGCCTGGGAAAGCCAGGCTCTTCAGTCAGCAGCTGGGCTGTAACCCGAGCCTCCGTCTAAGCGGATTTCTCCCAGGGCAGGACCCCCTCCAGTTCTGGAATGCAGCCCAGGGCGTGGGGGTGGGGCTGGGAAGGGGTAACAAAGGGTGAAACCTGCTTTGAAATTCCGCTTCCTGCCCCCCTGTCCCCCCCAGCCCTATGCACACGGGCACACAGGCCTCTCCTCCCCAGCCCTGGCAGGGAGGGGAGGGAGCCGGCCCAGGGCTGCGGCTGCAGCTCCCACCCCTGCTCGGCAGCCCCGCCAGGCTGGGGCCACGGCCCACCTGGCCCACCTGGACCCCCCCTCCTCTGCGCACAGGAAGCCCAGGTCCCCTCTTCTCTCCTCTCGCCTTCTGGGGGGCTCTGACCTGAGTGGGGGCCCTAGTGCTGGGCCCACAGGTTGGGGACCTGGCTGGCAGGAGGCTCCACCACTTACCCAAGGGACGCCTTGTCCCCATCCCACTCCCACCTGTCCCAGCCTGTCCCCACTGGTCCCGACCTCACTCCCACTGTCCTTAGTCTGTTTTTCCTCTCTCTTTCTGTCTCCCACCTGCCTCCCCCATCCCCCTGAGAACCCAGCTCCTTCCAGCCCCCAAGGTGCCCTAACACATGCTCAAGAGGCCCCCAAGCTTAGGGGACAAGACCACCAGTGGGTCCCTAGAGGCTCTCTGTCCAGAGCCCACCCGGCCCTCCCCTCTCCAGCCTGCACTCAGGCCTCCCCTCAGCCCCTTCCTCTGCCACCGGTCCATTCCATGATCTTGCAGAGGGCCAGCCCCTGGGGATGGGGTGGCCAGTGGCCTGGGCCACTGGAGACAGTCCCCAACACTAGGATAGAAGTTGGCTTGATGGCACCAGGTCTGAGGAGCAGGGAGAACGCTATAGAAGTGGGCTGGGCTGGGCTGGGTTGGGCCCCTACGCCACACCAAACCAGTGGCTCAGGACCTCAGGACCCTTCCCCTCCATCTGGCTGCACTGACTTCACCTGCACTGCCTGGGGGGCTCCTCTGGGCTCCCTGAGACTCCTGTGAGGTCCCTGCCACAGCGCTGACCACTCGGGGCTGTTCTTGTCTCCATGGCTCTGTCCCCCCACCAGCCCTGATCCTCACGGCCCATTGCCAGTGAATGAGTGAATGAGTGAATGAATGAAAGAAGGAAGAGCCTCCCCAGCAGCTATTCACAGCAGACTTCCCTCCCCTTGCAGGTCATGCCCACCCTCGGGGAGGAATTTGCCCCCGCCTGTGCTGGTCATTAACCCAATGCCTGGACTTGCCTTGTTAATGAATAATTAAGCTGGACAGGGCTTGACCTCGGGCTGACCTTGAGCTCCCCCTGCAAAGTCTCCCCCACCCCCATATGTGACTCATTCAGTGTGACCCTTCTCTTACCTTCTTCCTCCCTATTGGTGGGTTCTGAATCCTGGAGGAGCAGACACAGAGGAGTCCTGACCCCAATCCCTGGGTGCCTAGCCACCCCAATAGGACAGCCACCCTGTCCCCCTCACGATACAGGGAGTAGGAACCCCTTTTGCTCCATACTCCTTGCCGAAGCCCAAAGGAGCAGAGCTGAGATCCGGCACGTGGGCCCCCAGCTCTGCCAGAGGCTCTGCCACTAATGCACTGAGCAGCCCCGCTCTAGCTCTGCTCCATGCCTCTCCAGCCCACCACTGGGCCTCAGTTTCCCCATCAGTCACACAAGGAGGATGGGGTCAGCATCACTGTGATTCATTCCATGATGCCGTAGAAATGGGGGAGGGTGACAGTTGGAGCCTGATGATAGTTGATAGATGATAGATGATAGTTGGAGCCTTGGAGGCCACTTTGTCATGTGTGAAACAGGGCTTCCAAGCAGTAACCAGCCAGAATCACACAGCAACCCGGGCAGGGCTGGAAGGAGGACAGGGTCTCCTGACCCACAGTCCCGGCCTCCCTCCCCTTGGAGCCAGCCCTCCCTGTTGGGCCTTGTCCATCATTCTATGCATTTGGTCATTCGTTCAGCTGACATATTAGGTGGGGCTCAGCATGAGAGGCCAGAGTGAACCAGGCAGGGTCTCACGCTTGGGGAGGCCCAATCTAGGTGACATAACCATGGCAGGGAGCCACAATCCAGAGCACTTTGTGCTCAGGGCAGGCTCACACAGGGGAGGAGCACCTTCCCCTACCTGCCAGGTGAGAGGGCACCTGTGGCAGGCTCTCCTGTGCTCAGGCCCAAAGGAGGAGTAGAAGGAAGAGGGGAGGCAGGAGCAAATGGCTCACAGAGGGACAGTGACCCCTGGGAAAGTTACAAGCAGCTCAGTTTGCTTGTCTGTACTGAGACCTGATGAGCACAGGTTGAGGGTTGAAGAAAGACAATGAGAAGCAAGAGGTTTGAAGCTGGGGAGGGGCACAGTTAGATCTGCAATCTGGGAAGATCTCTCTGGCAGCCTTTACATGAAAAATGACTTGAATTCAGCAGAGACAAAGCCTTGGGCAGCTGTGGGTATCACCCAGCCAAGAGGAAATGGGGTCTGACCTGTGGCTGGAGGTGGGAGAAAAGTTGATAGAGTCAAGAGTTATTGGTGATTGACTTTCACTTCTGGCCAAGATAGAGTAACACTAGGCTAGATTTACTATCTCACCTGAAACAACCAAAAACTTCAGAAAAAATACATGAAATAGTGTTTTTCAAGAGGCTGGAAAAAGACCCATCTGAAAGGACTAGAAAGAACATTGCCTGGGGCACACAGGGCTGGGAGCAGTGCCTGTTCTCACCTGCTAGACCGGAAAACTCATGACTCATTAGGAATCAGGTAAAACACGCAGGTCTTACCTCAGAGGTGGAGAACAGTTCGTCCTAGACTGAACACGGCTCTGGACCCACCTAATAAATCATAAAGCAAGACCCAAAAGGATCAACTGGTTCCCAAGGAACTTAATGGCTTCCTAGAACAAAGATCAAGAAGATTTATAAGAATACAAAAGTATCCAAAATGCACAATGTTTGGCATTCAAAAAAAAAATTGCCAGACATGCAAAGTAGCAGGAAAATATGACCCATGAAGAAGAGAATAATCAGTCAGAAGACACTGACCTGACACAGACACCAATGTTAGAGCCAGTAGAGAAGGACTGTAAGACAGCTACTTTAACTGTGTTCCACATTTTCAAAAAGTTAAGTGGAAATATGGAAGTTATTTTAAAAATCCAAGTTGAAAGTGTAGAGTTGAAAATGACAATGTCTGAGATGAAAAATACACCGAAGGGCAGATTAGACAAGGCAGAAGATTTGTAAACTTGAGGACACAGCAATAAAAACTATCCAAAATGAAACAGAAAAAAAAAACAACAATCCAAGGGAAAGAAAGAAAGCAAGCAAGCAAGCAAGCAGGGAAAGCACACCAGTGAGCTGCAGGATAATTCCAAACAGGCTACTATACGTATAATTGGAGTCCTGCAAGGAAAGGAGGAAGGAGAACAGAGAAAGTATTGGGAGAAGTAATGGTCAAAATTTTTACAAACTTAATGAAACCTATATCCAAGAAACTCAACATACCCCAAGTACAAATGCCTGGTGACCAACGGGATGTGGAGAGTGAGGGAAAAAGAGGTGGCAAGGGTGGTGTCCTGCCTTCTGGCTAGGAGACCTTGGCAGGGGTACAATTTCCTGAGCAGGAATCATGGAGGAGGGGCAGGCGGGGGGAGATTGGGCTGGAGAGGACACAAGTAGGCTGCGGGGACACAGAGTGAGTTACTCAAAGGCAGCAGACATGATGGGTCTGGCATTCAGAAGGGGACAGGACTAGAGGTCAAAGTCCAGGAGGCCCTGGGCATGGCGGGCACTGCCAGGGAGAGCTGAGGGCCAGGGGCAGACTCTGGG
Organism: Mirza zaza; assembly: GCA_008750895.1. Lineage (NCBI taxonomy): Eukaryota > Metazoa > Chordata > Mammalia > Primates > Cheirogaleidae > Mirza > Mirza zaza. The sequence goes on from VSMD01087767.1 coordinate 18,951, forward strand.
ACACAGGATCAGTTAATTAAGAGGCAGAGCAAGAAGAGCCACCTGGGGGGCCTAGGAAGGGACGTGCAGAGAGGCAGCAGGGAAACTGAAGGATGGGGTGTCCAGGTGGAGTGGCTGTGATGAGAGATTGGTCAAAAGTGACAATGCCATTGCTTAGAGGTCAAGTGTGGTGAGACTGGCCCCAGGGTAGGACCGTGGCAGCATAGCGCAGGGAAAGTGGTAGACATGAGGAGTCCTGGGAAGGGGTGGGACCTCCTGGGACAGAGTTCTGGAAGAGGATGATGAGCTTAAGGTACTTCTCAAGAGAGTGAGGACTAGATGGACCGGAGGCAGGGACATCTGACCTTCAGACCTCAGAGGTGGGGCCAAGCAAGCAATGACCAGGTCAGGGTGGACATGGTGCAGGGGACATGGTGGAGGTCCCTGAGGATGATGGAATGGAGGAAAGGAGGCCAGAGGGTCTTTGTGGTGCCCAGAAGGGACACATCAAGCAGGGGGAAGAGGACTCTAGGTGACCGCAAAGTCCTCAGAGGAGGAGGGGTTGCACCAGGCATGCAGGTGCAGAATTACTGTGACAGGGAGCACTATGGGCCAGGAGGGCAGCTGGAGGAAGGATGCGCTGTGCATCTCCAGCTGCTGAGCGGAGACCCTGCCCAGCCCCGGCCCGGGCGCTAAAGCCAGGGCTGTGGGCTGGAGGAAAACTCTGGAGGAGCGAGGCCCACAGCCAGGCCCCACACCGGAGCTCCGGGCTCTGAGCAGAGAGGCCGGGGCGCAGGTGTGAGAGGTACACGCGGTGGACGCAGCGGCTCTGTAAGCTCAGACAGCCTCCCTTGGCAAGGAGCCCAGGGAGACCTCAGCCTGCTCATAAGGCTGCTGCTGTCTCCTGCCCCCACCAGCCCTGGAGGCCTGGAGGGAGCGGGAGGAGGCCATTTCCTGAGCCCCAGCTGGGCGCAGGGAAGGCCCGGTGAGGAGGCAGCTGGGCGTCCTTGAGGGCTTCTCCTTCCTTCCAGCGTCCTCCAGCCAGCAACCAGCAGCCAAGCCCCGCCCAGTTCCCTCAGTCCTCCGGTGCTTCGCGGAAACCCAGGAAAACCGCCCCCTCCCCACGGCACTGTGCTGCGCTGCCTAATGCATGTGGTCGCACACACCCAGGAATGTGCAGGGAGACAATCACGGAGGCACAAACTTAAGTGTCCGCAGAAACATTTGTGCACTGGCAGGGAGCTACCCACCGACCTGCATGTGCGCAGAGGAATTACACACATGCAAATGCAAAGAAACCACGAGGGCATGCAAAGAGACTATGCACCCATGCCTGCAAATATACATCGGATGCACAGATGTACACACGGCCATCATGTACACAACACTCAACTGCTGCACCCACCGAGATGCCCCTTCATCATGCTTATAAACATTAGCAGAGGCCGGGCGCGGTGGCTCAAGCCTGTAATCCTAGCTCTCTGGGAGGCCGAGGTGGGCGGATCGTTTGAGCTCAGGAGTTCGAGACCAGCCTGAGCAAGAGCGAGACCCCATCTCTACTATAAATAGAAAGAAATTAATTGGCCAACTAATATATATATAGAAAAAATTAGCCGGGCATGGTGGCGCATGCCTGTAGTCCCAGCCACTCGGGAGCCTGAGGCAGCAGGATTGCTTGAGCCCAGGAGTCTGAGGTTGCTGTGAGCGAGGCTGACGCCACGGCACTCACTCTAGCCTGGGCAACAGAGTGAGACTCTGTCTCAAAAAAAAAAAAAACATTAGCAGAAACATTCACCCCACACAAATATGCATCGAAAATCAAGTACAAAGAGATAGATGCAAGTACCTTCAAGGCACACATACAAACATCCACAAAGATGCATATATGTAATTGCATACATGCACACACGTAAATGCATGTGTGCACACATATGTAGATGCATATGTGCATGCGAATACACACAGTTATGCATGTATGGAGCTATTCGTGTTTATGCATATGTACATATACATGCATGGTCATGCCCACGGACACAGTGCACGTATACATACATATACATGCATGTGCATGTAAATATGTGCATGTCCTCATGCTCATAACAGCCTAGCTCACAGCACTCGCACATATTCCTACACATCCAGATACTCATTTGCACAAGCCACCCAGGGCCCCATGAGGGAAGGGACCACAGCTCCCTGGTTCACGGCTGCCCCCCTGACACCCAGCACAGAGGTCTGCTAGGCAGAGTACCGGGGGCAGTCTGTTCAAAGGCTCAGAGGCAGGAGGGCAACAGGTGAGTGTGGGGAGTGGCAGGAGTCCCATGGGGCTGGAAATCGGTCACAGGTGGGGGAATGGGGAGGAAAGAAGGCCAGGAGCGGGGATGGCTGGGCCCGGTTCAACAAGCCTTGAGGGTTGTGCCAGGAAGTGGGTTGTTCCAGGCCATGCATGTTCTCAAAGTTCATCCTACTTTGACCCTCCTCTTCTTCCTCTCGTTCCCCACTCGTACTCCTCTGCTCACCCCTATGTATACTGATGGCAGGTGGAATGTAGGATATTGGCAGAGGGGCCACAGAAAACATAATGGCCTTGTAGCCAGATAGGCAAGTCTTGTTTCAAATCCTGGCTCTAGCTTAGTACTGGAAGACCTGGCCAAGTCACTGATTTGCTCTGTGCCTCAGTTTCCTCACCTGGCCAGTGAGATGACCAGGTGGTTTCGATGCTTAGCTGCCATAGTCGGTCCTTTCTCATTGGCCCCTGCCAGCAGGAGCATTCTAAGGTTCCAAGAATCCCAGAAACCGGCCAGGTGGGCTCTTCAGCCCCAGGAGGAGTGGGCCAGCGCCCAGCACCCCCTCCGGCCGGCACAAGCTGGGCTCTCCGCATGCCAGCAGTCAGGTGAGGGGCCCATTTCTCCCAAGGCCTCACCCCTGTCTTCTGCCGTCAGAACACTTACACCTATTCACAGGCTGATATGTGTGGGCCAGGCTACTAGAAGCTCAGAAAAGAGAACCGGTGGAACTTTTCATTGAAAGGTGACGCACATGTGCAGAAGTACTTCCTAGGTGTTCGGTTTTGTGAACCTTTACAAAGGGAACCCATCTGTAATATCAGCATCCACATCCACCAGAAGCCCGTTGAGGGTTGGTTTTCACACAACCCAAGGCAGCCCCAGTCCCAGCAGGCCACCTTGTCCCTCTGTAGCTTTCTGGGTTCCCTTGCAGCCAGCAAGGGGACACTTTGTCTCCTCAGCCTGGCTCCCTTTGCCCCAGGCCACACCCCCATCTCGCATTAGTGGGGGGCCTCAAAAAGGGGGAGGCGAGGACAGCCAGCGCCAGTGTTAGCCTCGGCACCAGGCCAGGGTTCCTGTGGCCAGCAGGGTGTCTGCCACCTCCTCCGTCATGAAGGATAGTCTGATCTGGGTCTTGAGGACCACCCCGGAAACCCCACCTGGGGAGCTAGGAAAGCTGGGGAGAGCACAGAGACCCCAAGTTTCTGTGCTATGCACCCCTTTGAGCACCTGTTGAACACCCCCTAAGGTCCCATGTCTTGTAAGGGAAGACTTGAACCCAGGGCTGTCCCCCCAAAACCTACAGCCACTACAGCAGTGGAGATCATGATAGACATTTTACAGAAGAGGAAACTGAGGCTCAGAGAGGCCAAGCATGGAGCCAGGCCTCCAGTGCAGGATTTCTGCACGCCAAGCCCATGGGTGAACAGAAAGACACAGGCTTCCAGCAGTGGGGCTGAACTTGACCCTGTCACTCCCCTTCTCTGCTCCCCTGCCCTCTGGGTGGAGTCTAACCTTCCCAGTGCCAAGCCCACATGGTCTGGCCTCCTCACCTCTCCTCCTCTGCTGTCCCTCTCCAGCCTCCTGCACACTGGCCTGTCTGTTTCTCCAACGTTCCAAGTTCCTTGTGGACTTGAGCCTTGCTTCAGGCTGTTCCCCTTGCCCGTGCCACCTCCCACCAGTTTTAGCTCAAATGACACTGACTCTGGAAAGGCTTCCTGGTGACCCACCCCAGCCCCCCTGAACTCCCTGCAGGTGTAGGTACAGGGCAGTGTAATGACTTGCTTCATACCTGTCTTGCCCCCAGAGAGCTGGGATGGGGGCTGTCCTGTCCTCAGCTGTAGCTGTATCCACTGTGACCAGCATAGTCCTCGCACCTAGTAGATGCTCCAGGACGATGTGCTGAGTCTCTGAGATGGATGAGCCCAAAAGAGCCTTGGGGGACATGAGGCTTCTCTTTGCAGAAGGCCTGGGAAGGGACAGGAACTTGGCCAGGTCACACGCTGGCGAGAGGAGGATCAGAATGAGAACTCAGATCCCCAGCCGCCCAGCCTAGTGCTGGGGAAAGAGGTGGCCAGCGGCCAACTCTGAGCAAAGGCTCTCCCCACCCCCCCTTTCCCTCTTCCCTGGAGGCTGGGGGGCCACTGGCTCAGCAAGGGCTGGGGAGCTCAGACCTGATCCCCTCCACCCTCCACCCAGGCTCTGCCATATGGCAGCACCACTGGCTGAGAAGACCCCCAGCTGGCTGACGGGGCTGCAGGTGCCAGGAGTCACCTCCAGCTGTTCTTGCCCCTGCCAACGCCCGCCCAGAGCTGGGTTCTGCAGTCCTGGGCCACTTGCTTGCTGTGTGTACCTGGACAAGGGCGTCCCCCTCTCCGAGCTGAGTCTACTCTTCTATAAAAAGGGGTTATGACACATCTCCTAGAGTCACTGGGAGGAATCAGTGATACTGAGGCCAAAGTCCTGACCCGCTTCCGGGCTGAGTCCCGCAGCAGGACTGGTGCTCGCAGGCGCCCTCCCATTCTACCCTCTCCACCAGCAAGGCGCGGGGTCCACCACCCCGTCTATGAATGAGGAAACCGAGGCTCAGAGAGGTCTTGAAACTTTCCCAGGCAGCGGGGCTTCAAACCCGGGCCTGCTGGGGACCAGGCTGGCTCCCAGCCCGGCACTCCTGCCCTCCTGCGTGCGACGAGGCCCCGTGCTGGCCCTTCCTTCCCGAGGGCAGGGCCCGTGCGTGCCAGGCGGGCGGGCGCGGGGCGGCCGAGCTGGGAGAGGAGAGGGCAGCGGGGGCGCCGGGTCGGCCCCAGGTCCCTGCGGTGCGGGGATGGATGGGAGGGGAGAGCGCGGAGCGGCTGGGGGCGGGGGCGGGGGCCGGAGGAGGAGGAGGAGGAGGAAGAGCCCCCCCAACGCCCAGCGGGCCCGGCCAGGTCTGCAGGTCTGCAGCCGTCAGCGCCGAGCGCGGCCCCGCGGCCCCGCCGAGGGATCGATAACTAATTTCGCCGCAGCAGCCGCCCCAGTTTTTTCCCGATAATTGTGCGCCGGCAGCTGCGAGCGAGGCCCCCAGCCCGGCGCGCAGCCCCGCCCGCGCGCGATCAATTGACACCGCCACCGGGCGGCAGGAAAACTCATTTTTCTCGGGCTCCGGCTCCGGCTCCGGCTCCTGGTGGGCTCGGGCCAAGCTCCGACTCGGACCAGGGGCTGCGGGGTGTTGCGGGGTGTTGCGGGGGGCGGGGCAGGCCAGGGAGGGCAGGCCCAGCGACCTGCCCTGGCTTGGAGGGACGCTTCCCAGGAGTCCGAGGAGGCTGGGGTGCCTGTGTTTCCCCACTCCATCTGCAGGGACGTCGGTGGCCCGGCTGAACTGCCCCGACCCCTCATGCTTTCATGGTGGTGGCCGGCGACACACCTGGCCAGCCCTGGCTGGTAGGAGGAAGAGCTAAGAGTCAGGCGCAGGGCCTGGGGCCTGGACTTGTGGGTTCCAATCCAGACTCCTCCCGTTCCACTACGTGACCTTGCGTTCTTTCTTTGCCTTGTGCCCGTCCTCCGGGAGCCTGTGTCCTGGTCTTCCCAAAGGGGGCTGGCATAGTCTGGGTTGGCGGAGCCCGTGGTGCACGAGGAAGTGCTTGGTTGGCGGTGGCTTGGTGGAAATCTTCATTCATTGAGCAACTACTGTGCGCCAGGCACTGACTGTTCTAGGCCGGTGCTGAGGATGGAGCAGTGATCACCGCAGACAAAAATCCCTGCCCTTGTGGAACTGACATTCGAATGAGGGGACGGACAATAAATAGCAGACAAGACAAGTAAATAGTGGGAAGGTAACACATGCCACGAGGGAAAGTAAGGCAAGGTACACAGGACAGGGTGCGGGGGGCCATGCTGATACAGCCCCCAGGACCAAGCGGAGGCCCAGCCCCAGGCTCTCTTTGCAACGCTCTGAGCTGCTGGCTTCTAAACTGCCTGCTGTTCAAGGTCATGAGAAACCTGCAGACTTGGCATTCTCTGAGGACGCTGAGCAAGAGGAGGGAGAAGCCAGATGCGGTGGGAGAGTCTCCCTGTGGGAGGGCCCACAGGAGGGCCAGAGGGAGAGGTGGGGGCTGCAGGGCACCGGGGAGCAAAGGGGGTGGGACAGAGCTCCGATGGCCAGAGCGTCCTCGAGGGTCAAGTCAGAAGAGACTGAGGCGCAGGCCTGCCCCAGCTGGGCCAGTGAGGCCCGGAGAGAGGCAAGGACCTGCCCAAGGCCACAGTATACGTGGGGGCAGAGAGGGGCTCCTGCGTCCTGCCACCAGCCCCTGAAGAGGAGCCAGAGAGGAAAGGAAGAGAAGAGAGGACAGAGATCATGGGGCGGGGAGGGGGGTGCTAGGTACTCACGAGTCTCAGAGGCCGTCTGGAGGTTCCTGGGAGCCCCAAGGGCTGTGCAGGGACTTCTGCAGGGCTCAGCGTGACCGGTGGGCCCCTGAGAATCGGCCTGCTGACCGGCTTCCTGAACCCCGGTGGTGGGCGAGCCGGGTGGGCGGGAGCCGCTGCTGCTGGGGAAGCCAGGTGAGCCAGGGCTGAGCAAACCTGTGGCTGTCCCCATTCCTCAGTTTCCTCATCTTAAAAGTGGAGCTAGCAGGAAGGTTCTGAGGCTCTGTCAGTCTTCCCTGCACATGCCCGGCCTGCCTGCCCCCAGGACTGGCTCGAGCGCAGTGAGTCGGCAAAAATGGAAGAGAGAGGGTTAGCCACCAAATGAGGTTGGCAGAGGAGGCCGGGCTGGACCGGGTGGGCTGGGGTTGGAGCGACAGAGCCGGGGTCTGTGTGTCCATCCATTCATCTAAACGTTTATTCGGCCACTCAGCAACTGTTCAGTAAACAGCCACTGCGTGTGAGGCGCTGCATAGGGAAGTGGGCATAAGGGTCCCCCTTCCCTTTCCCCTCCCCTCAACCCTCCACCCCACATCGCCACCTTCATTTTCTTTTGGGGTATGTCAGGGGAGCCCTGGATTGGGAGTCGGGACTGGACTCGGGCCTTCTGGGTGACCCAGGAAGGCCCTTGCCCTGTCTGTGCCTTGTGGACCAATGAGCGTTAGTAGAATCAGGGTCCTGCCTGGGAGAGGCTGGCCCTGGATTAACAGCAGCTCTGGGCCCAGGGCCTCGCCCCGGGATCTCCTTCAGTCCCCGTGAGGTGAGGTGAAAGAACGGAGACCGTGACTCACGGGGCCCTGCAGCCAGGGCTGGGCTGTGCACTGAGCTCAGGGCTGGCCCGCCCCAGAGCGCTGCCCACTTGTCTGAGCCAGAGGGGAGGGTCCCGGACAGAAAGGGGGCCATGGCAGGGGGGAGGGCTCGAGTCCCCTCGTCCTGCCCTTCAGTTGGTGGCTTTGGCTGCCAGCCATGTCAGGATGGCCTCTGTGGATAAGAATAGCAGCTGCCCCCGGAAGGCCATCTGGGATGACTTCAGCCTCCTCGACATTCCTGGGGCCAGTGCAGACAGCAGGCCTCCTCTGGTGAAGAGACGTGCCCTCACTTGGTCAGCTGCACGGCAGCCTCAGGGTTATAGCGTAGGTTTTGTAAGGCCTGGGCCCCCAACCCCGCTCTGCTGCCCACTGGCACTGTGCCCTTGGGCAAGCTGCCTTTCTTCCCTGAGTCTCAGGCTCCTGATCTGTAAAATGGGCATAGTGGCAATTCCATAGCAGCCCACCATGCCAGGCACCGTGCTGAGCCCTCTTTGCTCTGCCCACCGAGCCCTGCAAGGAGGCAGCACGAGCTACCTCTCATTCCTCTTGACCTGGCCTCGGAGTCGGGCCACGGCGGCAGATCTGTGCCACCTGACAGCATGCCGCAGCACCGCTGCATCCGGAATGCAGTTCCGAATGCCCAGTCTGGGGACATGGGATCCTGCCTTGAACCAAGGGACGCATTTTATGGCAAGGGAGGATCCCAGTGGGTGCATGAGCACAATGCCCATGGGGCTCACCCTGAAGCCATGGCCTGATCAAAAGTTGGGGCTTGGGCAACACCCTGAGCACAGGGCAGCATCCAGCCACGGGTGCTGCACCCTGGTAGCCGGAACACGCGATCCAGGAGTGAGCTGTGGAAATGAGACCAACCCCCATCCCCACAGTGACCCACGAGTCTATCTGTACCTGTTGTCCCTGCACCCGTAGGCTTGTCAGATGACAGGTCCAGTTACCTGGGACCAGGGGAGAAGGGAGAGGGAGAAGGGGAGAAGGGGAGAAGGGAGAGGGGGAAGGGGAGAAGGGAAGTGGGGGGGCTCCACCAGGCATAGTATGGGTCCCCTGAACTCAAAGCTGTGACTGCATCTGGTCACACTGGGGTCTTTGTGCCGGGGACCAGGACCAACATGCAAAGAAAGGGGTTACCATCCAGGTGTGGCCTCTAGCTCATCTCAGTCACCCTCTTGCATGAAGCGTTTGCAGGGACTGCAGATGGCCCGCGGCTCAAAGGGGACTCTGGCGGGTGGACCCCGGGGAGGGTGGGGCAGAGCCGGGCGCTGCAAGGGGCGGGCTGTGTTGAGCAGCCCTCCTGTCTACTTCAAACCTCTCGGCCTTGCCTCTTAATCCAGTCCCAGCTGTGGTAAACAGCCCTTGCAGGCTTTGACAGGCTTCGTGCAGCTGCAGCCTGACAAAGGCTCGCCCTGGGCCACACACTTGCCTCTTGCTTCCTGCCTGGGGCTCTGCCGATGCCACGGTGCGGGATCCCCCCTCCTGCAATAACCCGCTCAGCAGTCACCCATGCCCAACTGCACGTGCAGGCAGTAACACTCTACAGGCCAGCCCTTCTTCAAGGGCGAGGGAGTCTTGGGACCCACACTTCCTTCCTCCCAGAGGCAGACGGTTCTGAGCTGTGTTTCGTAAGGCAGCTCAGAGGATCCCGTGGGATTGGGCACCAGACTGAACAAAAGTGAGCTCGGTGTCGCACACATGTCGCGTTGGCTCTCTCCTCTCCTGCACTGCTCTCCCTCCCAGCACCTCACTCTCGCCCTGGGAGCACACTCCCGGACAAAACGCAGGCGCATCAGCCTTTGTTTCGGGCCTGCTTTCCGGGGGAACCCAGACCCAAACAGGTGTTACGGGCTGAATCGCGTTCCCCTAAATTCGTATGTTGAAGTCTAACCCCCTGGCACTCCAGAACGGGACCGTATTTGGAGACAGGTGCCTGTGGTCTGAACGTTTGTGTCCCCCCTGGCATTCACACACTGAAGCCTACCCTCCACTGCGGTGGTATTAAGGGGCCGTGGCCTTGGGGAGGTGGGAGGCTCCGATGTCGACAGTGGGATCGGTGCCCTCATCAGAGAGGCCCCAGGGAGCTTGTGCGCCCCTTCCTTCCTCCGTGTGGGGACAGGGCCAGAAAGCGTCATCTATGAACCAGGAAGTGGCTCTCACCAGACACCAAATCTGCTGGTGTCCTGATGTGGGACTTCCCAGCCTCCAAGACTGTGAGTTATAAATTTCCCTTCTTTATTTACTTTTTATTTTTATAGGTGTAGGGGCACAAGTACAATTACTTTGTTACATGGATATATTGCACGGTGGCGAAGTCTAGGCTTTTTGTGTGATCATCGCCTGAGTAGAATGCATGCTACCCGTCAGGAAACTTCCCTCCCCACACCCCCTTTGAGTCTCCAGTGTCTATTATTCCGTTCTCCGTGTCCGCGTGTGCACATTATTTAGCTCCTGCTGGTGAGGATGTGTGGTAATTGACTGCTTCTGAGTGATTTCACTTAAGATAATGGTCTCCAGCTCAGTCCGTGTTGCTGCAAAAGACATGATTTCATTCCTCTTTTGTGGCTGAGTAGTAGTCCATCGTACATCCCATTTTCTTTATCCAATCATCCATTTTTGGACACTTAGGTTGATTCTATGACTTAGCTGTCGTGAACAATGCTACAATAAACACACGACAGTGTAAGTATCTCTCTCTCTCTTTTTTTATTTTTTTGAGTCAGAATCACACTCTGTTGCCTGGGCTAGAGTGCCGTGGCATCAACCTAGCTCACAGCAACCTCAAACTCCTGGGCTCAAGCAATCCTTCTGCCTCAGCCTCCCGAGTAGCTGGGACTACAGGCACATGCTATCATGCCTGGCTAATTTTTTCTATATATTTTTAGTTGGTCAATTAATTTCTTCTATTTTTAGTAGAGATGAGGTCTCGCTCTTGCTTAGGCTGGTTTTGAACTCCTGACCTTGAGCGATCCTCCCACCTCAGCCTCCCAGAGTGCTAGGATTACAGGCGTGAGGCACTGCCCCCGGCCTAGGTATCTCTTTTATACAACGATTTCTTTTCATTTGGGCAGACATCCAGAGTAGGATGGCTGGATCTAATGGTAGCTCCATTTTTAGTTTGTTGAGAAATCTCCATACTGTTTTCCATAAAGGTTGTACTAATTTACGTTCCCACCAGCAGCATATAAGTGTTCCCTTTTCTCCACATCCTCATTAATATCTATTGTGTTTTCACTTTTTAATAACAGCTATTCTGACTTTCATTTGAGCCCAGGAGTTTGAGGTTGCAGTGAGCTAGATGACACCACCACACTCTAGCTGGGGCAACACAGCCAGATCCTGTCTCAAAACTAGTAATAATAATAGTAGTAGTAGCCATTCTGATTGGTGTAACATGATACCTCACTGTGGCTTTAATTTGTATTTCTCAGATGATTAGTGATGTTGAGCATTTTTTCATCTGCTTGTTGTCCATCTGTATGTCTTCTTTTCAAAAATGTCTGTCTGTGTCTTGTGCCCACTTTCTGATGGTGTTATTTGTTGTTGTTGTTGAGTTGTTTCAGTTCCTTATAGATTCTGGATATCAGTCCTTTGTGGAAAATTCTGTTCTTTATAAGCTACTCAGTCTATGGTATTTTTTTATAACAGCCCAAACAGACTAAATAAGACATAGGGTCTTTAAAGAGATGATTAAGTTAAAACGAGGCCATTAGGGTGGGCCCTGATCCAATGTGACTGGCGTCCTTATAAGGAGGAAACTAGGCCACAGACACGTAAGAGGGACGACCACGTGAGGGCACAGGGAGAAGGCAGCCCATCTACAAGCTGAGGAGAGCAGCCCCGGCAGAGACCGACTTGCTAACACCTTGACCTTGGACTTCTAGCCAGAACTTTGAGCAAATAAATGTCTGTTGTTTAAGGCACCCTGTCCCTGGTACTTTGGGAAACGAATCCACAGGTATGTTGTGTTACCATCTCCATTTTACAAGTGAAGAAACTGAGGCTCTGAGAGGCAAAGGATTCACCGAGGGTTACGAAGCTAAGTAAGTGGCAGAGCCCAAACTCAGACCCAAGTCTGTGGGCAGCAAGTGCAAGTTCTTGGCACCAGGGATGCCAGGGAGCCAAGCAGGTCTTCGGACCCTCTGGTCCAGAATTCTCCCACAGTCTCTTCTCCTGGATTTTGGCAGCTTCCTCCATCCCCCAGGGCCCACCCTCCCTCTCTGGGCCTCCTTGGAGCCCGCCTGCCCGCTTCCCCACCTCTGGGCTGCTGGCTTAGCTGTTACTGCAGTGCTGGGTTTTTCCAGCTCATTCCCTCCCTCCCCTACGCTGAAGGCTCTTCTCCTGCCAGCTACACACACACACACACACACACACACTCTCTCACTCTCTCTCTCTTTCGCTTTCTCCCTCTCTCTCTCTCAGCTGCCACTCGAGGTTTTTTCTACCTCCCTCCTTATGCGTGCTGCAAACCAGCAGTGGAGTGGCCTTGGGGGCTCCCCCCCTAGACCATGCCCCCAGGCCTCCGTCTGACACTGGCGCCCAGGTGAGCACCCCCCTGCCTGTGCTGAGCACAGTGCTGGGAGCACACAGACAGTCGCACTGACTCTCGCCCCTGCAGCGGGGACCAGTGCTGTCTGCATTTTACAGTGAGGAACCGGGCCTGGTGAGGCACAGCAGTGAGTGGCAGGGCTGGGCTGCCGCCTGGGCTAGGGACCAGTTGCTCTCCAGGAGCAGCCAGACTCAGAGAATGGGGTTTATTCCGAAATGTCGTGGCTAAGGCAGGCCCTGGGCGGATGGTGGGAGCTGGGCGTGTGCACGAAGAGGTCACCCCTCCGCCACTGCCCTGATCCTTGCCACAGCGGGTCCCGCGTGGCTGCCTGACTCCTCAGGTGTCAGGGTGTTCTGCAGAGACCCTCGCAGACTCCCACTGCGTGGGGAGGGGATGTAGCAGCAGCATCTAATACGTGCCAGGCTCCTGGCTGGGCGTAGCAACGGACCAGAGCGGAACACGGCCTGAGCTCGTGTCCAGTGGAGGAAATGTAATTATTCCACAAGCAGATGTGACTTTCTGAGCATGACAGGCACTGTGGGGGAGAGAGGCATGGGGCTGAGGCAGTCAATAATGGCGTGATTCGACCCAGTCCAGGTGGAAGGCTTCCTAGAGGGAGTGGCCCTAGAGCCTAGATCTGGAGAGTGAGTGGGTGTTACCCTGGTGAAGAAGGGAACAGCATTGCAGCTTGAGTGGAACAGCATGTGCAAAGGCCGCACAGGTGGGACATGGAAAGTACAGGGCTGAGATGAGGTTGCACAGGCTCCCAAGGGCTGGCCCTGCAGGGTCCTATGGCCATGTTAAACTCTTGTCTTGCTGGGTGCAGGGGCTCATCCTGTAATCCCTGACACTCCTGTAGTCCCAGCTACTTGGCGAGGCTGAGGCAGGAGGATCGCTTGAGCCCAGGAGTTCAAGGCTGCTGTGAACTATGATTGCGCCACTGCACTCCAGCCTGGGTGACAGAGCTAGACATTGTCTCTAGAAAAATTAAAAACAAACAAATAAACAAACAAACAAAAAACTCTTGTCCTTATCCAGCACAGCTTTGTTTTGAAGACCCCTGCACCGGCTGGGGTGATGGAGGACAGGCATCGGAGCATGGAAGCAGGTGGGAAATGGAGAGGCTGGTGCACACAGTGCCCAGGCAGGAGGCCTGGTGTGTGATTAGTTGACATTAATATTCAAAAACCCCCAAACCCCAAAACCCAAGCCTCAAGCACAGCAGTGACAATAACATCCAGGCCTTATTTCAAAGCCAGCGGGACCTTGGAGAGTCCTAGTTTTGGGGCCCATTTTTACAGATGAAAAAACTGAGGCCCGGAAAGAGGAAAGGCTTTGTCCCTGATGCCACCAGGTCATTCACTGGGCACACGTGTATTGAGACCTGCTAGGTACCCGACACTGCTGGGGCTGGGGAGGTGGAGAAGAGCAGACAGACTGCCCCGCCCTCTCGGGGCCTTCTGGGAACAACCACAAGGTCTCCTGCAGGAAGGAGGGAAGGAAGGAAGGGAGGGAAGAGTGTGGGAGGGAGGGAGGGAGGGAGGGAGGGAGGAAACACTAATGATGATGGCAAAATTATACTTACTGAGCATTTTCCAATGCCAGACATTGTGGGAGCCCTCTGTAAACATAAGCTCATTAATTGCTGCAGGGCTGCAAGGAAGGGCTGCTGTGCCATTTTACAGATGATTAGGATCAGAGAGGGAGAGTGATCATTCCAGGCCTCACAGCCTTGGGCTGTCCCACCCCAGGCATGGGGGAGGGGCTGGGCCAGCTGTCTGGGCTGCAGGGCCAGGCCAGGCCCTCCGCCCCCTTCCTCCAGAGCCTCTGCTCTGACCTCCTCCTGGCCTGAGCAAGAGCTGGTGGGGGGGGCCCACCAGAAGGGCTGCTGGGCTGAGTGTCCCCTGGTGACCCTGGGAAGTCTCTGCCCCTCCTCCATTCATTGGAGGGGCCCAGGCTCTGGGGATGGAGGTCACCAGGAGGTCACGGAGGGAGGAAGAGGCTGCTGACGGCAGGTGTCCACCTCCCTCCCTCCCCCACATCCTCCTCCTCCCTCAATAGGCCACAGTCTGCATGGGGGTGGGGACTGGTGGGAAGTGGGGGGAAGTGGGCAGTCTGTCTGCCCTGCCCTCCCTCCAGCCCCCTCCAAGGCACAGTCTGGGCCCAAGTCTCCCCGTCAATGAAACAGGAACACACCTTTGCACACACGAGCTGCTGCCCATCCGCAGTGAGCAGCCGCCTTGCCCGGCACCAGACGCGTGTGTCCATTCACTTATTCGTGCAGCAGAGGTGCTGAGCCCTACTCTGGGCCAGGCCTGTGCTGGGCACAGGGGCCAGGGGAAAGGCGAGGCATTCTCGCTCCTGCCCTCAGTGGGTGCACGGCCTCAAAGTGAAGAGGGGTGCTCAGGAGTGATTATCGCAGATGTGGCCAGTGCTGAGGCCGGGGGAGCACACAGGAGGGAGGTCCCATGGGGTCAAGGGGGAGAGGCAGCCCCTGTGGGTTGGCAGTCAGGGAAGGCTACCTGGAGGAGGTGATGGACCCAAAGACTGAGTAGGAGCTAGTCAATGAGGAGAAGAAGGGGAAAATATTCCAGGCAGAGGACTAGCACAGACAAAGGCCTGGACTCCCAAGGAACACACCCACCTGAGGGATGGGGAGGAGGAGGCAGGCCCGGCTCTCAGGTGCAGCTGGGGAGCCAGGGCATGAGGCCGAGAGGCTTGCAGGTGAGGGACTGGCAGGGTCATGTGGGCCTTGCTGAAGATGCGAACTGCTCCCCAGGGGATGGGTGGCTGGGAGTAGGGGAGTGACAAGTCAAAGGTGAATTTCAGAATGCTCATCGGGCTGCATATATACCTGCACACGCATGCCTGCAATGCACATTGCACATGTGTACCTGTACACACATGCTTGCACAAGCATACCTGCACACGCATGCCTGCAATGCACATTGCACATGTGTACCTGCACACACATGCTTGCACAAGCATACCTGCACACACATGCCTGCAATGCATACCCACCCATGTGTACCTGCACACACATGCCTGTACAAGCATACCTGCACACGCATGCCTGCAATGCATACCGCACATGTGTACCTGCACACACATGCCTATACAAGCATACCTGCACACGCATGCCTGCAATGCATACCACACATGTGTACCTGCACACACATGCCTGTACAAGCATACCTGCACCCGCATGCCTGCAATGCATACCCGCACATGTGTACCTGCACACACATGCCTATACAAACATAACTGCACCCGCATGCCTGCAATGCATACTGCACATGTGTACCTGCACACACATGCCTGTACAAGCATACCTGCACACGCATGCCTGCAATGCATACCTGCACACACATGCCTGTACAAGCATACCTGCACACACATGCCTGCAATGCATACTGCACATGTGTACCTGCACACACATGCATGTAAAAGCATACCTGTACACGCATGCCTGCAATGCATACCTGCACGTTTGTACCTGTACACATACCTGTGCAAGCACACCTCCATATATGCACCTTTCCACCCATACCTGCACATGAGTACCTGCACACCCAGACCCCCACAGGTGTGCACCTGCGTGCCTGGCGCTGAGCTAACCTCTTCACAAACATGGCATGCGATAGATAAGTTCATTTTATTCTCTGCATTTTACAGAGGAGGAAACTGAGGCTGAGAGAGGTGGAAGGACTTGCCCAAAGACACACAATGAGGACTGAGCAGAGCTGACAGTCGGCACCCAGGGCAGGTCTCAGGCCTGGGCTTGTGACGGCTGGGCTCTGAGGCCTCCTGGTGAAGAGGGTGGTGGCAGAGAGCAGCCTGGCCCAGCAATTCTGCTTTTTAAGGACGTTTTCCCGTTTATTTCAGAATCTTGAGCCTCCCTCTCTCCCTGCCAGCCCAGCCCCTCGAACAGGCCAGTTTAGTGTCTTGGAGAAACAACAGATGGAAAGTGCCTGACTCCTGTGTGACCCGGTGGCCTTGGGAAGCTCCCACACTGACCCTCAGCCCTTTAATCATTTACAGAGCAGGGCCACACATATCATCTCTTTTCTTTCCGGAGCATCAGAACTGGCTAAGAACTGGAAGAAGGGCTGGTGCACCTCCCTCTGCCCGTTTCCTGTTGCTGCCGTAGCAAATGACCACAAACGAGCGGCTGAAACAGCACAGATTTATTATTCTCTACAGTCTGGAGGTCAGAAGTTTCAAAGTCAAAGTGGCTTCCAGAGGCCTTGGAGAATCTGTTTCCTCCCCTTTTCTAACTTCTAGAGGCTGCCCCCATTCCTTGGCTTGTGGCCCCATCCTCCTTCTCCAAAGCCAGCAGTGTAGCATCTTCCTGTCTCCCGCCTTCCTGTCTCTCTCTTACAAGGACCCATGTGATTAAAATAAGTCCACCCTCTCCAGCCTGACTGTGACCTCCGGGGGGGCTGCTGTCCCACATCCCTCTCCCCCAGCCTCCGCACACTGCCCAGGACAGGGATAGGGCCCATCGCCGCTGCCCCGAGGACAGGGAGACCCCGTCCAGGCTTCCTGGAAAGGCATCAAGATGCTCCCCAGATCTGAGGGCCCCTGCTCCCTTGCGAGAGGTTCTCACCTCTGGCCTGAGGGGGAGTGGAAGCTTGCTCTGGTGGGGACCCCTAGGCCGGTCAGTGCCTCCGGCCTTTGGGGAACGCTGCCAGGAGCTGATTCGTTGGGGCCTGCCAGGCTCTGGACCTCTCTCTGGGAAGGAGGAGAGAGAGGACCAGGGCCGTGTCCGGGGATCTCGGAGCAGGGAATCCCTCTCTGCCATGGACCCCCGGGCCATGCACGAAGGCTTCCGCTCCCTCTCTGAGCCTCAGGGGCCGTGTGGAAGACGGGCATGACCAGAAACCTTCCTCAGTGTTTGTGCAGCCGGGGACTCAGGGCAGCTTGTTGGGCACGTCCCGCGTGTCAAGAACAGTTAGGGGAGTGGGGACGCACTGTGCACTCCGCAGACCTGGGCCTGGAAGGGGCTTCCCCGCTCTGCATGAAAACAGCCCTGTCCCGCAGACAGAGGGTGACACAGGGCAGAGCTGCTGCCCTCCCGCAGGTCAGCTGACATCCAGCGCTGGCCCTGCTCCTCACCCCAGCGAGAGCGGCACACCCACTCTCTCCCCGCTGAATCCAGCTCCAGCTGGTCCTCTCCTCGTCTGCCCTCCTCGCCTCCCTCTGCTTTTGGGGACCCTCGTGTCCAGGACCCCAGGCTGAAGAAATCAGCAAGCAAGTTGGCTTCTTCTTCCCCCTTAATGACTGGAATTCCTTGGTTTGGGGGCCAGGTGACTCTGCCCATCCAGGACTCCTCCCCCTTAGCTATGGGCTCCTCCCCAGCCTCCCTTCCCTGCCCTCCCAGAACTCCCTGCTCGGCTAACATCATCTCTGCACCCCAATTAGAGCAGAGGTCCTTAGCCTGGGGTGTGCCATGCATAGAATTCAGGGCATTCATGAACTTGGGTGGGAAAAAAATTCCATCTCCGTTTTCACTAACCTCCAACCACAGCTTAGCGTCTCCTTCAGTGACGAACACACGCGACCAGGAGTCAGCAGTACCTGCGGCTCTGTTCCCAACAGAAATCACTGATATCTTCGGATTACATCAAAGTTGGTGCAGATTTCTCAAAAGCTCACTCATCGCTCCTTCATTTTAGACCCGCTGTTGGACCTTGTTAATGCTTAATCAAAAGGCACATTTATTAATTGCATCACAAATGTGATTTTTTAAAATATCTTGCTAGGTACATTTCAAATACTTGGTTGCCTGTGTAATCCTATGTATGTCTCATGCATTTACAAACGAGACAGGGTAAGAAGGTGTCACCAGATGCCACGCTGGTCCATGGCACAGAGAAGGTCACCACTGTCCACTGCAAAGAAAGGCACCGGGGATCTTGGCTACATGGACAAGAAGCAGGACCCTCGGGCTCCCCGGGCACAGCTGGGAGGCCTGCAGATGGCAGGGGCCTGGCAGGGAGCAGCCACCGTGCACTGTGAGGTTGATGGTTGACGCTGCGTGTTGAGGATGGCAGCCCGAGCCGGGGCTGGAGCGGGAAGAGAGTGACATCCTCTGATTGTCTGGGGTCTCTCTTCCTGGAGGATGCTGCCACATGCTGCAGGCTGGGTCTTGCCAGGGTCCCTGTGGCCTCCTCTCCCTGCACCAAACCCAGGCTAAGTAGGAAAGTGTCCCCAGGAAGAGCCCCTCGGCAGAGACAACCCTGGGGGAAGCAGCCACCGCTCAAAGGAGAGGGCTAGAGAAATGCTGGCCGGGCAACAGCCCCGGGCTCCTCTGGGACCCAAAGTACTCTGCAAGAGCCCGCTCCCCACCCCAAGGTCGGGTCACCCCAGGAGTCATGGCAAGAACACCCCAGGCTCTGCTGTGCCCTGAAAAGGTCTTTCTGACTCAGTCCCCGTTTTGGAAAAGGCTGTCTCCGTGCCCCTCCTCCTCTGGTTCTCTGGAACCCTCCCTCACAGCTGTCCCTGCCCCTGCTTCCCCTCCCTGCAGCAAAAGCCCCTGACCCATCCAGGAACTGGGAGAGTCCTCGTGGATCAGGCTGGCTCAGTCCTGGAAGGCATAGCCCAGGCCCCGAGCCAGCCCAAGGGGCAGGGGGAGGAAGCCACACTGTCCGAGGCCCAGTCTATTCATGGGCCACATGCAGACAAGAGCAAATTCAGTAGGTTAAGTCATTCCTTTCACAGCAAATGAGCTGGGTTGGCAGAGGAGGGAAGTATCAGCTCTGGAACCGGGTGGTCCTAAGTTCAAATCCCAGCTGGGCTATTTAGCAGCCGAGTGGCCTTGGGCAAGTGATTTGACCAATTCTGTTCCTTAGTTTCCCTACCTTGAGGATTAAATGAATGACGACAAGGTAAAGTACTAATTATATGTCAGCTATTATTACTATTATGAGCCAAGAGGTGGGGACTATGTCATAAGCTGTGGGTTCTCTTCTCTCCTCTTCCATAAGAACAGAACCCCATCCTTAGCTGGGCAGATGGCCACCTGGCCTAGCACTACATTTCCCAGCTTCCCTTGTAGCCAGATATGGCCATGTGATCAAGGTCTGGCCAATAGGATGCTGGTAGAAGTGGTTTGGCCCACTTCCTGGGAGTTTTCTTTAAAGGACAAGGGTGACACCTTCTCCTTTTTTCCTCCTTTCTGCTGACCAGAGTGTGAGCGTGGAGGCTGGAGCGAGAGCAGCTACTGTGCACTGTGAGGTTGAAGCTGTGTGTTGAGGATGGCAGAGCAACAGGACAGTAGCCCCATACAGCCCTGCTTATATTTACTTGAGCAAGAAATGAACCCTTTATTGTTTAAACCACTGTTGTTTGAAGTCTGCCCTATTTGAAGCACAACCGAATCGTTTTTAACACGAGCCCAGTGGTACCATAAGATACACAGTCCCTGCCTTCTGGGAATCTCAGTCTAGTTGGGGAGACACAATAACCATGTAAACGAAGAAGGAAATAATTGCAGTTGCGCAAAGAGCTGGAGGAGAATGCAACTATGGGATAGATGACAAGAAGCGGAGAGGCACCCACCCACCCTGGGAGGACAGTGCCTGGAAGGGCCTCCTGGAGGAAACAGCTGAGATCCAGCAGGTGGGAGGAGCAGAGAGGGTCCCTGCAAAGGCAATGGGGAGCACAGGGGGAGCACAGGGGGGAGGCAGCCCAGCTCCTATTCAGAGCACAGGCGCTAGAGTCGGGGGTCCTGGGCCCCAAGCCTGGCCCTGCCTCTTACCCACTGTGGGACCTGGACAAGCCACTCCCCTCTCCCCTCTCTGGGGCAATGCTCAGCGTGTACCTGACACACAGTAGGTGTTCAGTGGAAGACCACTGTTTTAGAAGGCATAAGTGAAATGTGAGCGGACTCACATTTCCGGGTGGGGGGGTCTGGGAAGTCTTCAGAGCAGAAGGAACATTTAGATTGGGTCCTGCGGGTTGTACAGGGCTTTGTCCAAGCTAGTGAGAAGAAGGGCATTCTAGGAGAGTGGGTCACAGCCCTTTCTACTCCCCACCCACTTTGGGAACAGCCCCACCTACCACCCCTCCTCAGAGCCAGCTTCTGTCTCTCCAGGTCAGGCTCCGGCCAGTCCATGCCAAGTGGGCTCTGAAATCCAGGCTGGGACTGTCTTCTAACCCCAACCCAAGCCCTCCTTCTCTGGGTCCCATTCTTTGAGTTCTCTCAACTGAGCGATGGGGACATCCTGGGCTGGATTCTATGGGTGCCTGGGTCCCACAAGGGCCCTCCTCGGACCCCTTGCCACGCCAACCTGCCCTTCCCGGCAAGCGCTTCCTCTGTCCCCAGCTCACACCTCTGTCCCTCTGCCCCACGCTCTTCCCCTCCTGCCACTCACTGTCCTTGGTCCTGGCCTTTGCTTTCAACTCATCTGTGTCGCTTCCCCCATGTCTGTGGCTGGGTTCAGCCTTTTTTCCGAGCTGCCAGTGGTCTCACCATCATAGCAAAGATTTACGGACCTCTGATTTGTGTCTGTTCCCCCGTGATCCGGTGAGTCTGTCCTGTCCACAGAGGTGTCCCCAGCATTTAGTGCAGGGCTGGCACGTGGTAGGTGCTCAGTAAACACTTGTTAAAGGAAGAAAGGAGGAGAGTCCGTCTTGCCCTTCAGGAAAAATGAGAAACCAGGCTGAGAAGCTGGGCCCAGGGGGTCGGGTCTCCCGCTGCTGCCCCTGAGTGAGCCCCCGTGCCCCTCCCCCTCCCTGTGCCTGCTGAGCCTGGCGGAGGAGTGGGTGGGGTAGAGGCAGCGTGAGCGGTGCTGGGAGCTGCAGAGAGAATACCCCAGGGAGGCAGAGCTGAGAAAGCTGAGCTCTGAGATCTCGAGAAAAGCAGGAGCCGGCAGGCAGGGAGGCTGCCGCTCGCATCTGGTCTCGCCCACCCAGGCTGCAGCTCCCCGGGCAGCACAGCCATCCTGCGTCTCCGCTGCCCCTTCCGCCCTCCTCTGTCCCACTCTCCCCCTCCTGGGGGGCCCGGGACGGCCCCTGTCGGGGCTGCAGATTTAGCCGGATTTGTGTGTGTTCCCGCGGCACGTGCGGCCCAGACGCGGGATGCTCAGGACGCTGCGCACCGGAACAGCCATTCCTGCGCGCCGCGCCGCCGCCAGCTTGCTTGTGCTTAACATTCTGCCGCCCCTCGTCCCTCCTCGGGCAGACCGACAGGGCCTGGGCCCTCTCACCGTCCCAGGAGGCTCTGGTGGAAGAGTCCTAGGTGTGAACCTAGCCCGGTCCCCCCCCCCGCGGGAAGAGACGACGCCCGCCCCAGCCCCCAGCCCCCAGCCCCACCCGCGAGGGGCCGAGCCGAGGCCAGGCCGGAAAAGACGGGACGTGCATTTCTAGCGGAGGGAACAGCGTGAACCAGGGCTCGAGATGGGGCAGTAACCTGTCGGGCCAAGGGGCCGAGCGCGAGCGCGGGAACGGGCGGCGCAGGCAGGGCCTCGAATGCCGGGGCTCCTCGGGCGGGGCCTTGGGCCGGGCGTCGAGCCGAAGCCTTTTCGGCCTCCCTCCTCCCGGGGCCCGTCCCGCCCGTCCCCTCCCCCGCCGCCCGCCCAGGCCCGGGACGGCCGCGGCGCCCTTTCAAGTCGGCTTCCCGGAGTCTCCCGAGCGGTCCGAGCGCGGGGGCCGCGGCGCGGACTTCAAAGCCCGGCGCCCCCAGCCAGATCCGGTTGCGGAAGGGGCGGGCGAGCCGGGAGGGAGGCAGGTTTCGGCGGATTCCCCTTTCATCCCCGGCGGGGGCCGGGCGCGGACCTCCGGAGGCCCCGCACGTCGCGGCTGGGCAGGTCCCTGCAGGGCCCGCGGCGGGCGGGGCCCCAGGCAGCGCCGCCGGGCTGGGCCAGGACTGAGCCCCGACTTGGGAAGCGGGCGACCGGGCTTCCGGACCAGCCTGGGCTGTGCGCCCCCAGGCCAGCCCCTGCCTCGGCTTCCCCAGCTGCCCTCCTCCCTGCCCTGGAAGCCCTGGCTTGCGACCTTCTTGGGGAGGGGCCTTTCAGGGAGGAACATTCGGGAACATTCTGTGGCCTTTGGACCTTAGGGATGCAAGCAGGGAGCCGGGCTCTGTGTGGGTTACCTGCACCTCCCCCCACCCGAGGATCCGCTTCCTGCATCAGGCAAGCCCGTGCCCCTGTGTGACCCACGGTCCCATCTCCCCCCTCTGGGCCTTAGCTTCCCCGAGTGTCGAGCGGTGGACGTGGAATGCCCTCCCTCCCTGTCGAGGTGCAACACGTTCCTTCTTGTGCTCCTGTTTCCCTGCCCGTAATCCAGGCGCGGAGCCCTGCCTGTCTGGAGTCACTACGGCAGTGAAAGGGACAATGGATGCTGCCGGCCGGTCTGTAGCCTCTCTCCCTGCTCGGTCCCTTGCAGACCTTCCAGCGCCCTCGCCCTGCCCCGTAGATGAAGGGCGTCCTTTCTCAGGTGCTCATCCTGGGGCTCAGAGAAGGGATGGGGCTTGCCCCAGGTCACACAGCCAGCAGGGGAAGTGGCACCTGGAAGTGCTCCTTGGACTCCGTTCACCGCAAGACCTTCATGGGGTGAGGCGAGACCAGGCTGGGAACAATGAAAGCAGATGACGATGTAACCCAGAATGCAGGCAGCCAACCTAAGAGGCAGGTGTACATATTATCCCCACTTTACAGATGGGGAAACTGAGGCACTGGGTGGTCACACAGCCAGCTAAGTAGCAGAGCTGGGTGTTGACTCGGACTCTGTGGCCCCAGAGACTTGAGGCCTAGCCACTGCCCCTGGAGTGGGAGAGGCAGGGCTCCTGACCCCCAGGCGCTTGCTGTGTGTCAGGCCCAGGCAGGGAACCATCTGGTCAACACAAGAACCCCAGCGGGGAGGTGCTGGGATTATGCCCATTATACAGACCAGGGACTGAGGCACAGAGAAGTGAGCGGCGAGCCCCAGTAGCACTGTAGCAACTGAGTCAGAATTTGAACCCAGCCCGTCTGGCTCCTGGGCCCTCATGCTTGACTGATTTTATAGCTGTGGCCAGAGAGAGCAGCGTGTCCCACGTCACGGGCCAGACAACACGCGGTTACAGGACCCTGGGAGGGTTTCTGTGTGGGACCTTACCTGCCAAGAGCGGGCAGTTTTAGCAGGCCTCCCCAAGGATGCTGGGTGTGCCTAGGCTGGTGGGATGGGACAGGTGCCCAGATACCCAGCAGATGCCACCCCAGCCCGGAATTCCTCCCTGGAAAATCAGGTAATCAAAGAAGTCAGACACCGTGAAATGAGTGCCATCCTCGCCAGAAGCCCAGAGGGAGCATCGGAGAGTCATCACATGGCGGGCGTAGGTGAGGGACCCTCCCCCTTGTCTCATAGGCAGGGAAACTGAGGCAGAGAAGACAGCAGGGAGATGCCCACAGGTAGGATCCCACCCTTTGCCCAGCTTTCACCCAGGCCCTTCTACATGGCAGGCTCTGGGTTAGGAGCCCGCCCAGACCCTGAACTCTCAGAGCCCAGGGTCTGCCGAGCATGGGCCTCTGTGCACCGGCAATGAATGCTGCCACTGTTCATGTCCGATTGCGGTAAAGTGCCACATGGCGAGGAGAACCCTGGGGACCTGGCTTCATTTGGGAGGGCTTCCTGAGGAGGTGGCATCTGAGACTGATGCTAAGTAGGAGCCAGGGAAGCTGTAGGAGGAGCATTCCAGGTATTGAGAAAAGCACATGCAAAGGCCCTGGGGCATGAAGAGGGGTGTGGCTCAGGAGAGGAAGCAGAAGCCTAAGGCCCACTGCAGGGGGGGAGCAGGGCGGGGGGAGAGAAGAAGGGTGGAGGGGAAGCAGAGGGGCAGGACCTCAGGCTTGCAGGAGCCTGTGCAGTTAGGGCTGGATTTGGGGGGTGGGCAGCAGGAGAAGTCAGGCTGCAGACCAGGAAGCCAGGCTATGGTGACCATGCTCAGGGATACCCCAGGACTCCAGACCTCAGGAGAGCCCTGGTGAGGAGCAGGAGAAAGGAGGGAGCAGTCTCTAGTTTTATTCTAAACCCTATTCTGTTGAGCTACTAAAAAAAAAGAGAGAGAGAGATCAAAAGGGAAAATTTGCAAGTTAGATTTACCCTCAATTCTATTAAACCACCAAAAGCTGTTGGAAAATAATATTAGGGTCTTAACTCCACAAATGCTGGAAATCCCAGCCTGGAAGGCCCAAGCAGGCCATTCCCTGTCCTCCCAGCACAGGGGACTGGGGGCAAGAGGCCCCGGCCCGGGATCCATCGGGGTGGCCAGGCCCGGTCTGCGGGCTCAGCCAGCGGGGCCCTCCCCATCCTCTGTGGGCAAACACGAGGCCCCCAGGTGGAACTAGCGGCTCCCCCAGACGGTTTGGCGCTTCTCAGAAGCGTGCTGTTTACAGAGGTGGGCTGTTGTCCCCAGGATAGATGACTGCATGTAGGGGTGAGTAAGTCCTATCTCTGTGTGTGAGGGGGGAGGAAGGCAGGGGCAAGTGAGAAGGGAAGAAAGAGGGAGACAGGAGGAAAGAGAGAGGGAGGGATAAGGGAGAGAAGAGGAAGAAGAGGGGAAGAAGGTAGGGAGAGAGAAGATGGGAGGGGGAGGGAGGAAGGGAACTAGAAGTTGGAGGGAGGGGTGGGGTGGGGAGAGAGGGGAGAAATGAATGGGGAAAGAGGGAGGGGAGAGGGAGAAGGAGAGGCGGAGGCTGTCTGTGCTGGGTGGCAGTCCCTGGTGAGGGTTGTCCCACTGTCTGTCACTCCCTCACAATGACATCACCTCCTCCCTGCTCTCTGGCCCTGGGCCAGGGGACCTCCAGGGGGCCTCACCTGATCCTCACAGAGGACTGGGCCTCAGTCAGCCAGCTCAGCCAGGCCCAAAGCCTGGGCGCTTAACCTGGGGCCTTCCACCGCAGGCTGTCCCGGGCCTCACCCACAGCTTCACTCAGGAGCCAGGCGCCGTGCTGGGGGCGTGTGCAGTGTGTGTGTGTGTGTGGTTAGGAGTGCAGTCCTGGGCCAGACTGGCTGGGCTTAGGATCCTGACTTCGCTACTTCCCAGCTGTGTGACCTCGGATGAGTGACCCAACCTCTCTGTGCCTCAGTTGTGAGGAGTAAATGAACTGATCAGAGAAATCCCAGCGCACAGTGCCTGAAACCGTCAGTGTTCAATTCTGGCTGCTCTGATTCTTATACCAAAAGGCTGACTGTGGGATTCCTTTAGAACAGGCTCTAACCTGGGGGGAGGGGTCCACGGATGGGCCTCAGAAGGTCCTAGAAGTTCCTTGAATTGATTGAAAAGTGTACATAGGGACGTTTTTCTGGCGAAGGCGGCTCTTAGCTTTCGGCACAGGGTCTCGTGACGAGACGCCCCTGCGCCAGCACGGCCGCAGCCCTGGCACTCTGCAGGTCTCATCGCACAGCTCTTGCGGGGCTGCCGCCCCCTGCCCCAGGCTGCCAGGACGGGTGCGTGCTGCGCTGTCCTGCAGACCCGCACGCCCACACATGGGGGGCCAGGCGCGCTCAGGGAAGGAGCCCCTGACCCGGGGAATTGTCTTCAAGGCTGAGATAACAGCGGATGTTGTATCCAATCCCGCTGGTGGGGGGGAGGCACGAAAGCGGATTTCCAGGCTGAGCTTTGGATAAACAAAACACAATAAAAATGATGCTTCGAACCCAAATGCTGAATGGGATGGCAGCCCCAGGCACGTTCAGCCAGCTGATGCCAGCCCTCCCTGGCGACCAGACAGGCTTGGGGGTGTTCCAGGAGCCTCGCAGTGCAGCTGGGGCCTAGGAGACCAGGCACCCACACCCGCCCTGGGCCTAGGAGACCAGGCACCCACACCTGCCCTGTCCCCGGCGGCCGCATGGCCCCACCCCACCCCCGAGGCCTGGCTGGGCCCCCTGCCAGCTCTATTCTAGTGGCTTCCTCAGGCTGGGAGGATCCACCGCCCAAATGTCACCTGCTGAAGTCGGGGCTTCCGCATCCGGATTTGTGGGTTCCGACCCTGGTTCAGCGGTGTGGCCCTGGGACAGTGGCTGTGCGTCTCTGCGCCGCAGGTGGAAATGGAGATCACACAGTCCCTCTTTGGCAGCCCGTGTGGTGAGGACAGGAGAGAGGCCTCCGGGAGACCTGGGCGTTTGGCGGGCACAGACCACCCCATGCCAAGGCCAGGCTCTATGCCTGGGCCGCCAGAACACCCACACTGGCCATGTGACACCCTGGGCCCCAGTTTCTCCATCTATGCAATGCAGTGACCTTGAAAGAGCCTGTTAGGATCCCCGAGTTGGATTGTGAAGTGAGAACCCAAGTGAAGGAGAGCGTGTACGATACAGAATTCATGTAAAATCGACACTAAAATGTAAAAATCCACGCATGCACATGCTTCCTTGTATGTGCACAGAATATCTCTGGAAGGCGCAGAGGAAACTGGGTTACCTAGTGGGAGGGACCAGAGCTGGTGAGGGGGGCGGCTGGGAGGGGCTTTCTTCTCTCTGGTTTCTCGATTGTGCCCTCCAGACGCTGCCCCGGGTGGCGCTGTGTCTAGCCCATACTCAAGTGGAGGGTATTTTTAAAGTCCTTTGGGAGCTTAGCGGGTCCTGAGGAGCTGCCCTGAGGATCCGGGGACAGTTAGGACAGGGGGTTTGGGGTCAGGCAGGACAAAGCCTGCTCCTTGATGTCATCTCCAGGGAGCTGTCATCCCCTGAGCCTCAGTCCGGCCCTTCAGCCTCTCTGCTCGGCCAGTTCTTCCGAGAAACCCTCAGGGCCCCTCGTGCCAGCCCTCCGTGCGGCCCCAGCCCAGCATGTGCCCCAGTTCAGCGTCTGTGTCGGGCGGCCACGCAATGTGCAGGGCCCCTTGTTCAGCATGTGTGGCGGATTTCAAGATGCCAAGAGCAGAGCATGAAACCAGCGCAGGCCCTTCTGAGCACAGTCCCTGTGCGCCACCAGCCCCCGCCATGTCTCCCCCACCAAGACGCCGGCTCCCGAGGCAGCACCCCGCCTGTCTCATCCACAGGGCCCACCACCCCGCAGCTGCTCAACCACCGTGTTCCGTGAAGGAATGAAGGAATGAGGGAGTGAGGAATGGGACCAAGAAGTGGGCAGCGTCTGCTAGGACTGCCAGCCTGGG
Source organism: Mirza zaza (assembly GCA_008750895.1). Classification (NCBI taxonomy): domain Eukaryota; kingdom Metazoa; phylum Chordata; class Mammalia; order Primates; family Cheirogaleidae; genus Mirza; species Mirza zaza. The sequence goes on from VSMD01087767.1 coordinate 46,078, forward strand.
CACGCCGGCTGCGGCCCTGTGTGGCTGGGCTGGAGGAAATCCAGGTTGGCTTCCTGGAAGAAGGCGCCTCAGCCTCAGAGGAGGCCCCTGCTCCATGTTCCCTTCCACAGGTGCCTGTGCCTCCCGAATAACAACTTTTACCATGATTTATCTGGAGCTCAGCTGTGTGCCCCTGGTCAAGTTACTAAGCCTCTCTGTGCCCCAGTTTCTTCATCTGTAGGAGCAGTGCCTACTTCCCAGAGCTGGGCCTCCTTCAAGGGCAAGGAAGCGCTAAGCGCAAGTTTCGGGTCAGTGCCTGCACGCGGCACTCGCTCAGCAGCACTCGCTCAGCAGCACTCACGGTGATTCCGCTGGGATCTCCGGCTGCTCTCTGAGCTCCGTGAGGGCAGGGCCCAGGCCCGTCTCCTGGGCTCCTGGCGGCTCTAATACTGCCAGGACGACTGCCTGGCCTGGGGAGGTGGCTTCCCCTGAAGAACATGCTTTGGGTCCTCAAGATGGCTGGAAAGTGTCCGGGCCAGCAGGTTCCTAAAGGAAGATTCTTTTGCGGTTTGCTGGTCTCTGCAGCCACGAGAGCTGGCAGTCTGCCCGGAGCCTGGCAGGGGGCTCCCTGGGAGTTTGGGGGCATCACTGAAGCCCCACAGCTGCCAAGTGCAAACAGTAAACCAGGGAAACCCTGGTGGGTGGGTCCCTAAAGGTCCCCGGGCTCCATGATGGGAGGGGTGGAGGAGCTGCTCCTGGCTGCTGCTCTCAGGGTCCAGGCCTCACTGTTGAGGAGAGTTCCAGAGCCCTGGAGATACCTGGCCCAGCCTGGTGAGTCCAGTCCCTGCTTCTGGCTCAGACTCCACCTAGTGCCCAAAGCTGCCTGTGATGGGCACAAATGGCACAGTGAATGTCATTCGTCTCCTGCTTTCCTGGAGCTGTTTATAGAGGAGTGTTGAGGCTTGTGGGGCTGCCTGGAGGTGGTGGCACATGTCTTCATGGAGGGGTTTGACTGCCTCCAACAGGAGCCCCTAGAAGGTGCAGACCATCTGTCACTCAGGGCATACTGGGAGGGAAGACAGAAGGACCCAGAGAGGCAGCAATGAGGGGAGAGGGAGGGCAGGGGCAGGGGGAGTGAGTTGGTAGGGGCACAGACATCGCAGAGCAGCTGGAATGGGCAATGGGCAGCCCCGCGTGGCTGGGCCCAGGGTGTGTGTCTGTCTTGGCTGGGGGAACACCGACGTTTCCCTCTGCCTGCCTAACAGCCCCCTGGGCCCCTGCCTCCCGGCCCCTGCTGAGAACAGCAGCACCAGCCTTGCAGGGACTGTGGCAGTCACCTCCCTTCCCCTTCGTTCCTATGTGCAGCTCTGAGCACGCCTCCACCCTGCTGCTGTCAGAAAGCCCAGGCGGCCACCCCGTACCCTGTACGGTGGGGTGGGTCCGTGGTGGCACTTGTCACTGTGTCCTGGAATTGCCCATTGGAGTCCACGTCCGCAGCGACTGTAGGCTCCAAGGGCAGGGCTGGTCATTCTGTCTGCTGTGTGCTCAGAGCCCAGCTTGGTGGCGGCACCCAGTAGGTGCTTGTCTGAGTCTGTTCTGGCTGCCGTGACAAATGACCACAGACTGGGTAGCGTATCAGCAACAGAAATTTTGTCCTCATGCGCTGGAGGCTGGAAGTCAGAGGTCAGGGTGCCAGCACCGCTGGGGTCTGGGGACGCCCCCTCCAGCCTGCAGACCACTGACTCCTCACCGTGACTTCACACAGGGCAAGGGGGAGGCAGCCCCCTGGGGTCTCTCTGATAAAGGCACTGGTCCCACTCAGGAGGGCCACTCTCATGACCTGGTCACCTTCCAAAGGCCCCACCTCCTAACGCCATCACATTGGGATTAGGGTCCCAACATGAATTTTGGGGAGACACAAAGATTCAGTCCATAAGAGTGATCAACGAACCGCCTGCAAGGTGACGGTCAGTGAGCCACCGGGCCAGCTCACGCCCCTGGAGCCCTGCTTGGGGCTGGCTGCACCCAAGGTCCATGTCTGCAGTGGCCTCCACTGCCCCTCTCGGAGCAGGCCTGGAGTCGGCCCTGTCCCTCCGGCTCCCTGTCAGGGTCCCACCTGCCCTCCCAGGATACCACGAGACTTCTGTGCCCACAGGCCCTTTGCTTCTGCCAAATTCCACCTTCTCCAAATAAACGCCCTTTCTCCCTGGCCTTGCCCTGATTCTTCCTGCCTCCAAGGTGCCCCAGACATCCACCCTCACCTTGGGAAGAGGGATCCCCCAGAGGACTGGCTTCGGCCAGAGAAGCATGTTGGTGTCTCCGCACGGGCACTGAGTTTGCATCCTGCCTCCCACACCGGATAACCGTGACCTTGAGAAAGCATGGAACCTCCCTGGGCCTCGTCCTCCTGTACTGACCGTGGCTGCTGAGAGACCGCTGTGTGTGCGGCTGAGGGCTCTGCCGGTGCGGGTCACTCGTGGGGCCAGTCCAGCTCCAGCTCAGCCTGGGTGAGGCCCCCTAGGCTCCCGGGTCTCAGAGTCCTTATCAGCAAACCGGGCTGGGGAACCTCATTTGCAGGAGGCAGAGGCCAGGTGAGGCAGGAACACCTGGAGAAAGCAGTGACGGTCCTGCCTCTCCAGTGGTCGCTACCTTTGTTCCTACCCTCCACCCCCAGTTGGACCCAGCTCCCACTGTCCCTTGCCCTGGTTGGGCACAGGGTCTGCCCATGGCCAAGGGCAGGGGTGGGGCAGGGTGGGGAAAGTTGCGGTTGCTCAGAGTGAGAAGGGCAGGTGCGGCCTCACTGAGCCGAGGTGGCTTCGGGGTGGGGGCAGTACACCTGCCTTGTCCCCCAGCAGCTCAGGTGGGGCTGAGGTTGGGAGAGCAGGTGTTTTCCTGGCCTTCCAGCCGTGCTGCCCCCTGGAGCCCAGAGGGGCTGCCGGCCCCCTGCCAGCCCTGAGTGGAAATGTACCAGGGAAAAGGGCCCTGCTAGGACTCCCAGGGAGGGGGTGGGCGTGCCTGCCAGGCAGGGGTGAGAGACAGAGGACTGGAAAGAGCTGGGCAGGGGTCCCTCCCTCCTGCAGCACTCCTGCTCTTCCTCCTCACCCCCCTTCTTGGTCAGCCCAAGTTCAAGGTGGGACGAGGGCATGTTGGTGGACAGACAGGGACCTAAGGAGGCCCAGTGGGGAGGCATCTGTGGCCTCCAAGTCAGGTGAGTCCCGAATGTGGAGGCTGGGGTCCCTGGGTGACCCCAACAGTGAAAGGGCGTGCATGGGTGGCATCTGTGTCTGTGCTGTTTGTGCTGTGTGCGTGTTTCTGGTGCACTATCTGTGTGTGTGTGTGCGGTGTGTGCGAGATGTGTGTTTTGAAATGTGTGGCATCTGTGTGTGGGGTGGGGGGTGTCTTCGTGGGGGGTGTTGTGTCCCAGTGGTGCGCCGGGCGTGCTGTGTGTGTGCGTGTGCAGGTCCCCACACAGAGGCACGCGTGTCTCCGTGTGTGACAGCCGGCAGCGCGGGACGGGGCCCTGCGTCCTGCGGACACAGACTCCGTGTCTGCGGAGGGCGGCGAGCGCCGCGGGACCGGGCAAGGGCGCTGCGGGCCGGAGGGCTCGGGGAGCAGGAGCGAGGCTGGCCGGGACCCTCCCCCAGGGCTCCCGCGTGGCGCCCCCCCACTCCCCGCTCGGCCCCGTCCTGGGAAGGGCTGGGAGAGCGCGGGCCCGAGCGCGGGCCGAGACGCCGCCCCGCATTTCCGCGGCCGCCTCCCGCGCGCCGAGCTGTCCTCGCGGACTCGGCCTCCAGTGCTCCGTGCTGCGCGCGGCTGCAAGCTCAGCAGTTCTGGGTTAACCACAAAGCGAGGAGGAGAGAAGCTGGGGCCGGGGCGGCGCGCCTCCCCGCAGCCGGGCCGCGAGCGCGGGCGCGGGGAAGTTTCCGGCCGGCGCGAGAGGCTGACAAGTTTCGGCCGCGCCGGGCGGCGCCAAAGCCAGGCCAACACTGCCCCCGCGTGGGCGCGGCGCGGCAGCCGGCCGCGGGCGGGGCCCCGGCGCGGTTCGTGGGGGAAACTGAGGCCGAGGGGCCGCGCAAGGCCACCGGGAGGAGGTGCCCCTGGGACTCCCCGCTGGCCCTCTGCAGGTGCCAGAATCAAGCCCCCTCTGGGCCCGCAGGCTCTCCAGGGAGGAGGGTGGGTGGAGGGCCAGGCGGAAAACGTCCGGATCGGGAGACAAGGGGAGAGGACGCCCCACGGGCTGCGTCCCACTCCAGTCCCCGCGGAGGGGCGGCTGTAGCCGGGCCGCCATCCTGTCCCGCGGGGCTCGTGCCAGAGGCTTGCCCTCCAGGGCCCAGAGGATGGGAAAATGGCCAGAAAAACGCAGGCGACTAACATTTGTCCCCGCACAGGGCTCTTTTCCCTGGGCTGGCGTCTGGAGGCCCCCACCCAACAGTCGGAGGTCGGCAGTGTAGCGTTTGGTGCCAGTCAAACATGGAGGCCGGCAGGGGAGGGGCGTGGGAGGCTCAGGTCACAGAGGGGCCTGCTTCAGGTGTGGGCTGATCTAGGTCCACAGAGACTTCGTCCCAGGTTTGAGGCGTGTTGCAGGGTCCCCCACCTTCCAGAAGTGGGGTTCAATGGAATGAGCCCTGAACCCTGAAGATGCCTTGCCCAGCCCTCAGCCTCATCCCAGCTGTGATTCCGCATGTCTCTTCCCCTGGCCCAGGAACCCCAAGACGAGCAGTCAGGTACCCGGAGAGGCTTGTACCTTGAGACCTAGTGGCAGGTCCCAGCCACCTGGGCTGTGCGTTTATTCGTGGGGCAAGGGAGGGCCCTCCTCACTGCCTGGCTCTTGTGGGCCACTGGGCGTGGGTTCATGGGCATTCACCTCTGAGCCTGCTGCAGTGTCATGGACGGCAGGAGGAGCTGGTACCCCTTGGGGTGGCTTCGCCTCAGGACCGACTGCAGCACCAAGCTGGGCAGGAAAGACTCCTAGAGTGAGGAGGACCACCAGCTGGGTGCTGCTGGGACCTCAGGGCAGGGGATGGGGCTCCCTGGCCCAGCGGACTCTCCCCCACAGCGCTAGGGGACAGGCATGACTGTCAGCCCCATTTTACAGATGAGGAAACTGAGATGCAGAAAGGCCCCACCGCCTGCAGGTGTGGCGCTGGGATCTGAACCCAGGAGGCCCAGCTTAGGGACCACCCCTTGACTGCTGCACTTTGAGGGAGATGCAGGTACACAGGCCTGGCCGCCGCAAGCCCCTGGTGACTGAGTGTGCAGGGAGGGCATGCCCGGCCCCGGCCACCCCGCCGAGCAGGGCTGCTAGTCGGTGCTCACCAGCTTAGGACCCAAGGAGCTGGGCGATTTGCCCACCCGCTCCAGGATGTTGTGAGTGTTCGGTAAGCTTCGGCGGTCCCCCCGCTGCCTCTGGGTGGTGGCCCTAGGGATGTAGGGCCGGCTGTTGTTCATGGGGGTGTCCTCAGAAAAGTGGCCCTGCGGCTCCTGGGTGGGCCTGGGGAAGACAGGAGCCCGTGAGCTTTGTGGAGCCGAGTCCCGGGCCCACCCTGGGCTGGCAGGGCCCTTGAAGGCCCAGACTGGCAACCTGCCCGCTGCCGGATGGGAAGTCTGAGGGCGAGGACGGGGGAGCCCTGGCAATGCTCTTGAGGCCTGTCCCCTGTCCCCAGAGCTCACAGGCTGGGGAAGTTCCAGCAGGAGCTGGTCAGGGCCTCCTCCTTGGCCCCAGGGTACAGGGCTTTGGGCAAACTCTCCAGCCATCTCCCAACGCTCCCGAACAGCCGCTCCGACACCGCCGGGAGGGTGGACGTCCGGTTCTCAGTGATGTTCTGCCGGACTGGAGGAGAGAGGGCAAGGTGAGATCCCAAGCCAGGAGGGGGACACCCCGGCGCCCCCACTCTTCGCTCCTCCCTCTGGCAGGCAAGGCCAGGCAGAGCCCTGTCTCCATGGCAACCCTAGGCTCCCCAGTGCCTTCTGGCTGCCTCCAGAGAAGGCTCAGGTTTTAAAACTATCCTGCGTGACTCTTGTGCTGTTATTACCCGAGCTGGGCCCCACCCCCACTAAGGCACTCCGGCTCCAGCCCAAAACAGGCCCCGTTTCCTCAGTGGGAAGGCCAGTCACCCCCCCGTGGAGATCCCAGAGAGGATGCTGAGATTGCTGAGGGGTGGAGAAAGGGCTGCCTCAGGAACCCCAAATTCCCCAACAGCCGTCTCAGGATGGAAAGGGCTGAGAAGCAGCAGACTGAGCCCCGCACCTCCTGTGGACCTGGTGCCCTGGGGTACGACCACAGCTGACACGGAGTCGACTCCCAAACGAGCCAACATTTCCGGAAAATTGTTTCTCCTGGGCTTGTCCCGTCTTGGACTCCCAAGAGTGGCCCGGGGCACTCTGACTTCTATGTCACATACACAAGCCCCTTCTGCTCTTGGGGCCTTGGTTTTCCCATCAAACAGCCCGAATTTGGGCAAAAATCACAGCTTCCCTCTCCAGCTTCCTGCGACTCTAAGCTGGCTGGCTAGGATCCCTCCTGAATCAGTGGAGGTCCTGGATTTGTAGGGCTTTACCCACAGCTAGGCTTTGCGGCACCCATTTCTTGAAACTGCACATAGTAGGTGCTCAGTAAATAGCTGCAGGGTGTTGCCTGTTGGAAGCCCTGGGGGCTCCTGGGTGCGGAGAAGAGAGGAGGCTGGGCACACGGAGAAAGGTGGAGCTCAGGGCAAGGACATGCTCTTCTGTCTGCCTCTCAACACCCAGTCCGAAAGCTGGCTGGAGAGGATGCAGAACAGATGCCATTGCTCCCAGGCCTGGTGGCTTTTAACTTCTTTGCTGGGCTAGGCAGTGGCGGCTGTCCCCAGAAGAGAGAAGGTTCCTCTTCTCAACCTTCCTGGGTACCTCCTCAGCCACGCTTCTGAGGGGTGCCTTCATGGGTATGGGAGGAAGGTGGCTTCTGGCCCTTCTGGAGGAGCCCCTCTAGGCTGTGTGGCGGGGGGCACAGACGTGGGCTTAGGAAGCCGTGGGTGCTGGTTCCAAGGTGGGCAGATACAGTGCGTAGTGACCCCTTGGAGCAAGAAGTTCTTTAGTGGCCAGACCTGGATGGCCGTTGTGTCCTGGGCCACCACTTCAGCTGCTCCTTGGTGCCACCCACCTTGGGCTACCTCTGCTGGACCCCAGGCCCTCTACTAGGTGCTTTAAGGTCACCCCGACATGCTCTAGGGAGGCCAGTTCAGGTCCTTCGTCTGCAGGGTCAGTGATCTTTTGCCCTTTGCAGGCCAGCCCCTCACTCTGGGGGCCCAGGGCCACAGCCTCTGCTGTCCCAGCTCCGGGCTGGAACTTTCTGGAGTCCCGAGGCTCCCCATCCTGTCGGCCTACCTGCACAGCTGCGCTCCCAGTAGCGGAGTGCAGTGTCCTGTAGGGTCTCGTCAGCGAATCGAACCCGGAAAGGGCAACACCGCCTGCGGGGCCCGGAGGCCTCCCCTGAGGAGCTTCGAGTGGGCACAGCCCTAACCTTGGGGACCTGTGCACCTCGGGGCCTGCTGAGAGAGGTGAGAGGGGCAGGGGCGGCCATGGCCCGAGCCCAGAGCCCCCCATGCCACCCTGACACCACAGCCACTAGACCCAGACTCGAGGTGTGATCCTGTACGCGTGACTTCGACTGGCCTGTCGGCTGAGGCCATGACATAACGCCAACCACAGCAGCTGGCCTCCACTGAGCACTTCCCACCTGCCTGGCACCAGACCACGCGCCTAACATGCACCATCCCGCCACACCAGACAGCCCCCGTGAAACACTATTATTATGCCCATTTTATAGGTGAGGAAACTGAGGCACAGAGATTTTTGCAACTTGCCCAAAGTCACACAGTGACCACGATGGAGCCAAGATTTGCATTCTGGTTTCAGAGTCAGCACCCTTATACACCAGGCGAGTTAGCAGAGGGAGTAGGAATGCCAACTCGGGAGTTACGCAGTCCTGGGTGTCAACCCTGACTCTGTGAGCCTGTTTTCTTCTCTGTAAAATGGGGTGAGCATGGTGCCCACTGCATGGGTTGTGCAGACGCGAGATGCCCTGCAGAAGCGCCCAGCCTGGGTCTGCAGGGCCAAGAGTAAACATCTCTAACAGAGCGGTGCCTGTTGCAATCGTCAGTCTCGATTATGCCCCGAGCCAGCCGTGTGACCTCTGGCAGGATACCCCCAAGCCTGCATTTTGCAGTTTTCTCCTTTAAATTATTTATCATAGGCACAATAATACCATCCTCACATGGGTCTGGTAAGTGACAAATGACTTAGATGAGGCAGCTAGTACAGAGCCTGGCACAAGGTTTGTGCTTAATAAAGGATATCTGTTATATTTATATGGAATAGATAAAATTGTTCCATTTATTGTTATTAATTTCAGCATCAAGGTCAAGACTACCAGAGGGCCTGCTCGATCCACGTATGGTTCTATTATTCAGAAATGCCACATCTGACCTCAAGCACACACACATTTATCTATCTGCATCCATTTATCTGGCCGTATCTTCATGTCTGTGTAGATGCTGAGCGTGCTTTTCTTTTCTTTCTTTCTTTTTTTTTTTGAGACAGAGTCTCACTTTATTGCCCAGGCTAGAGTGAGTGCCGTGGCGTCAGCCTAGCTCACAGCAACCTCAATCTCCTGGGCTCAAGTGATCCTCCTGCTTCAGCTTCTCGAGTAGCTGGGACTACAGGCATGCGCCACCATGCCCGGCTAATTTTTTCTATATATATTAGTTGGCCAATTAATTTCTTTCTATTTATAGTAGAGACGGGGTCTCGCTCTTGCTCAGGCTGGTTTCGAACTCCTGACCTCGAGCAATCTGCCCGCCTCGGCCTCCCAGAGTGCTAGGGTTACAGGCGTGAGCCACTGCGCCCGGCCCCGAGCGTGCTTTTCATCAGCCCACCAAAGAGCCAAGCAGCTGTGAGAAGTCTAGGACAGGGCCTGGCCACAGGCACTGGGACCCAGGTGTCCAACAGTGTCTGTTTATGAGCCCCTGCTCTCTGCTGGCTGCAGGGCCACACCAAGGCCTATCCTGGCCCTGCCCACCAGTCTCAAACCTTGGCTTCTCCACTCGAGGGCCGACGAAGCCGGTTCTAAAAGCAGCCTGGTGTCCCTGACAGGACCTACCGGGAATGTCACACACGGCAAGCTGCTCAAGCACTCGCTCTTGAATCTGAAAATCTGTGAATCTGTCTGTCTCTGCTTTGGCTCACATTTAAGAGAACGAACTTCACAGGTTTTGTTTTATTTATTTATTTTTTTGAGACAGAGTCTTGCTCTGTTGCCCTGACTAGAGTGCTGAGGTGTCAGCCCAGCTCACAGCAACCTCAACCTCCTGGGCTCAAGCTATTTATTCTCTTGCCTCAGCCTCCCGAGTAGCTGGGACTATAGATGCTTGCCACCATGCCCAGCTAGTTTTTCTATTTTTAGTAGAGGCGGGGTCATGCTCTTGGCTCAGGCTGGTCTCAAACTCCTGAACTCGAGCGATCTGCCCACCTCGGCCTCCCAGAGTGCTAGGATTACAGGCGTGAGCCACCATGCCCGGCCCATAGTTTTTATTATATCCTGTGAGCTGTTGTGTGCTTATTTGGCCTGATTGGTTTCAAGTTCCTGGGTTGGTAAATGTGTTTCATTTCTGGTTCCTACTCTGATTGATCCATGGTGTCTGCCTGGAGTTCTGTGTAAGGACAGGTTCTGAGACTCAGCGGGGAAATGTGTGTGATCCAGTGTCTGGCATGGGTATGAGATGAGGCGTGATATGTACGCCATGTGTGTAGTCTCCCTGGTCTTTAAACTCACAGGCAGTGCTCTTTACCCTTTACCCCTGCTTTAGCCTGTTTAACCCGGAGGGATTTTTCTGCTTTCTTTCTCCCTGTGTTAGAGCTATGGCATCTAGGCCCAGGTAAGCTCTCGTGCCCAGGCTCTTCTCTTACCTCAAACCCTTATTTTATTTTCCCCAACATTTGACATATAATAAAACCTAGTAAAAGAGAAAGAAATGGGCCGGGCGCGGTGGCTCAAGCCTGTAATCCTAGCTCTCTGGGAGGCCGAGGTGGGCGGATCGTTTGAGCTCAGGAGTTCGAGACCAGCCTGAGCAAGAGCGAGACCCCATCTCTACTATAAATAGAAAGAAATTAATTGGCCAACTAATATATATAGAAAAAAAAAATTAGCCGGGCATGGTGGCACATGCCTGTAGTCCCAGCTACTTGGGAGGCTGAGGCAGCAGGATTGCTTGAGCCCAGGAGTTTGAGGTTGCTGTGAGCTAGGCTGACACCATGGCACTCACTCTAGCCTGGGCAATAAAGTGAAACTCTGTCTCAAAAA
>VSMD01087770.1:0-12651 GCA_008750895.1 Mirza zaza
CTGACACATGGGACAACATGGATTTGAAGGACATTATGCTAAGTGAAATAAGCCAGTCACAAAAGGACAAATACTGGGGCCGGGCGCGGTGGCTCAAGCCTGTAATCCTAGCTCTCTGGGAGGCCGAGGTGGGTGGATCGTTTGAGCTCAGGAGTTCGAGACCAGCCTGAGCAAGAGCGAGACCCCATCTCTACTATAAAAATAGAAAGAAATTAATTGGCCAACTAATATATATATAGAAAAATATTAGCCGGGCATGGTGGCACATGCCTGTAATCCCAGCTACTTGGGAGGCTGAGGCAGCAGGATTGCTTGAGCCCAGGAGTTCGAGGTTGCTGTGAGCTAGGCTGATGCCACGGCACTCACTCTAGCCTGGGCAACAAAGTGAGACTCTGTCTCAAAAAAAAAAAAAAAAAGGACAAATACTGATTCCACTTACATGAAGTACTTAGAGTAATCAAATTAGTAGACAAAAAGTGGAGTGGTGGTTGCCAGAGGCTGGGAGAAAGGAATGGGGAGTTACTGTTTAATAGGTACAGAGTTTCAGTTTTGCAAGATGAAAAGAGTTCTGGAGCTTGATGGTGGTGATGCTCGCACAACAGTGCGAATGTGCTTGATGCCACTGAACTGGACACTTAAGAATGGTTAAGGTGGTAAATTTCATATTATGTATATTTTACTGCAATAAAAAATGTTTAAGATGATAGTTACAGTAAGAGAGAAACCCTCTGTGTGGTTTTCTCTATTTTCCGATAGGGCATAAGAACAATTTAAAACAGGGCTGTAATATGCTGTGCCATTGCTTTTCACTCATTAAGATTTAATTTCTCAGGATTCCTTTGCAAGCTATGATGTCAATGGAAATGATTATGACCCATCTCCACGATATGATGCCAGCAATGAAAATAAGTACGTTGCCTTGTCTCCTCTTCCCTCGCTTCTCTTCCCCTCTCCTCTCCCTGCAGAGTTGCAGTTGAATGTCCACACAAGGGATCTGGAGAGGTGACAGCTGTCAGCACCTCTTCCCCACCCGGGGGCTGGGCTTGCTTATCTAGGAGTCACCAGCCATGCCAGGCACAACTCTTAAGGCATGAGCCAGCTCTTGTACATTTAGCCATTGCTGTTTGGCTAGAAATGGATGTTTGATAGTTTTCCTATTTGCAGACTTAGAATATTTTAAGAGAATAACCCTTAAGTCTAGTGGTTTCTATGACCAGCTGTGTTAAGATAGCAGTTTGGTCTATTTGAGCACACAGGTCACATGCTTCTGTGACTGTCTGTGACCTTATGAGAGAGGCAGAAGGAGCACAAGGGGCATGAGTGATGCTGGGCACATTCAGGTTCCGATCCCAGCTCCCCTTACTGGCTGTGTGGCTTTGTGTGCGGTGGGCGACCTGGTGGAGACTCCGTGTCTTAAGTGTCTCAGAGGCTTCTCCATGGCAGTGATGCCCCCTACCTTGCAGAGTTGACGGAGGGGTCAGTAAGCTGATGTGTGAAGAATGCATACAGCAGGTGCTTAGGAAATGATGGGGGCGGAGGTTGTTGTGTCACCATCATTTTGCAAGTGTAGGCAGCGGGGTCCAGAGAGACCGGGTGACTTGTGCAGTGTAAATGGCAGCCCTGGGGTTGCTCCTGGGCATTTGTTTGCTATACCTGCTTGCCCTGTGCCCCGAGCTCTTCATTCTTCTTAACATATTTAGAGGAAAATAACAAAAGCCCTTTCGTTCTTCCTTGCTATTGACAAGACACTTGCCAAGGTCCGTCCTCCCACCATAGTATTTTAGCTTGTGTTTGACTCGATTCTGAGGTTTGCACACCGGTGCTCACACCGTGCTGTGCAGGGACACTCGGCCCATGGGTTCGACACAACAGGCTGCAGAGCTCCCCGGGGCCGCCGAGGCTCCAGCCTCGCACGTCCCAAGGTGCCCTTCCTGGCCAGCGGAGAGGACGCCTGGGGCAGAGGGCCCTGATCATGGCCACATAGCAGAGAGGCAGGAAGGAATGATCCAGATGCCATGCAGTGACCCTTGAAGGGCGGGACTGACTCCCATCATGAGCCATGGAGCTACGTGACCCCAGAGCAGCCCTGGCCGCGGGTTCCAGAGGACAACGGACATCTCCTTCCAAAGGGCTAGCACACAGACAGCAGCTTTAAATTTGAACCAATGATTCGCATCCCCTGTGGGCTCTTCTCAAAGATGTGCTGTTTAAAGTTGCCCATATTTTGGTCCCTGCCAGAAGAATTGATTGGATTTGGCACATTGGAGATTGGGGTCATTACTGAGGAAAGCAATTTGTTTTTCTGGTAATTCCTTCATAGTCCCCCAGCTGCTGCTGAGTGTTCAGTTTAGAGCGTTTTCTTCCCGCTTAAACGGCAGTAGAAGTGAAGCGGGGGCGTCTGGGGTGAGCATGGTGTTGTAGTGCATGGGGGAAGAGACATGCGACACAGAGTACCTGTTGTTCTTTTTTCCATCCCGCTGGTCAGGCAAGAGGGGATGCCGCACCTGTGCTTGCTGAGCAACGTGTTTTAGGTCGTGGGAGACACAGGGCTGAGGCACCATGGCCCCCACCACGCACACAGCAGTGGCAGTGTGCCAACCACAGGTGCTGGGAGCAGGGAGACACAGGGCCACGGGCGCCCTGACTCCAGCTTGGGGGTCAGGGCAGCATCCTGGCAGGGACAACCCATGAGCAAGCGCTCGCCATTGCAGGGGGCAGGAAGGGCTGTGCCAAGCCCGAGTGGATGCTCCCCGCAAGGAGGACACTCAGAAATGGGCTTTGATGTCATGCTTCAGGCCAGGACAGCTGACTGTCTTGTTGCCTGAGAACTGAGCAATGCGCCGAATCCACTAGCGCTTGCCAGGCTGGGTCCTAACTTCGTTTTTTTCCTTCGCTTCAGACATGGTACTCGTTGTGCGGGAGAAGTTGCCGCTTCAGCAAACAACTCTTACTGCATCGTGGGCATCGCATACAATGCAAAAATAGGAGGTAAGCCTGGGAGCTGCGGGGCCCGGGGCGGGGGGCTGGAGAGCTCCCTTCTGCTGGTCTCAGCAGCCTCCATCCTTTGGCCTCGGCCATGTCAGGCCCCTGGGCTGGAGGCAGCCGTGCCATCTGTGCCATGGCCCAGGCAGCTGGCACACGGTGACTGGGGCCCCGAGACAGAGGAGTTGCTCACGCTTTTGCCTGAAAAGCCATTGCAGGTCCCATCGATGACAGAATTGCCCCCTTTCTCTCCTCTGGTCCTGCCAGCCTGGCTGCTGACTTTTTGCCAGCACCCAGAGTGCCCCTCCTGACAGGGTGTGTGGGGTCCCCTGCTCACAGTCCTTCAGGGGCTCCCTGTCACTTCCCAGACACAGTTGCAGTCTTTACCTGGGACAAAAGCCTTTCCTAGGTCCCAGCTCCCATGCAGGCCTGCTGGCTCACTTCTGTCCCTGCCCTTGGCCTTAGCCAGAAGACATTTGTCGTAGTATGAGTACCCTGCAGACAAGCCCCGTCTTCCCTGTGTATGCCTGGGCTTGAACCACTCACAGCCCTGCCTCCCCTACTTCTCCCCTTGGCTCAGCCCCCTTTGACTTACAGCCACTCATGCTCACTCTGTTCTGTGAAGTGCTCCCTGAATCCAGCTGTACCCCCATCTTGTTCACCGGGGTTGTCAACGCTTCCAGTGATCTAGGAGCAGTGTCTGACCCCAGGTGTGTCTGGCTTTGTCATTTAGCTCCTCTCATTGGTGGGTCAAGCTGCCCTTGCCAGCATGGGGCACTGTAGTAGAGTCACATGTCTTCCTGTTCCCTACTGGAGCCTGGCACCGTGACGGCTCAGTCCCCAAGTATTCTGAAGTCCCCACTAGGCGCACATCACTGGACCAGGAACTGAGCAGGTGAGGGCAGAAGGGCAGGGTGCCAGAAAGCCGCCAGGGAGTGCCGACCTCACCCTGGAGTCCTCTCTGCCTCCTGGTTTGAAAGTGCTCCTGCTCACTCAGATGGCCATGGTGGGAAGCCACCCTTCCAAGCCACTGCCGTTCCTGCCATGGGCCTTCGTGACGGCAGCTGCAGCCCCGCAGCTCCACTTACACCCAGCATACGGTGGGGAGGTTGGATCAGGGCTTCCTTGGATCACCAGTCCTTAGGAAAACTTGATTGTCAAAAAGAGGGTCCTCAGCTTTTACTTAATTAGGACTCTCTGCCTGGCTTTTTCCTTGGAAATCTTTGAGGTGGCTGGGACTTGTCATTCTATGATAGAATTAGTCCCCATGGGCATGTTCTGTGAGTAAATCCAGAGACTCTATCAACCGGCCTCTCTCCTTTGTGGAAAGTTCTTGTACGTTGAGGTATATGCATTCTCCTTGGAGCCTTTGGTAACGAGTCAAGACCCCCGAGAAGTCCCTTCGTGAGCCGTGGAGTCAGGCTCACCTGGGTACCAGTTCCCCTCCCACCTCTCCCTGACTGTGTGTCTGTAGACAGCTCACATAACCTCGCTGAACCAAAGTTTCTTCACCTCCGGGGAACATGGCAGTGCTGAAGCTGCCTCCCCAGGTGTGTTATGATGATGAAGTCAGACACCACGCGTGAAGCCCCAGGCCCAGGGCGACTCTGCAGGCAGTCGCTGAGCTCTGCCAGCACTCCTGCTGAAACTCTGAGAGGGAGAATAAAAATGGTCTGTGTTGCTTTGAGTGAGGGGGTTGGCCCCACCTTTGGGGCTGTGTGAGCCTTGCTCCTGAGAGCCCCTAGACTGGCAGCACTGACATCCTCTGGGAGTTGTTAAAAATGCAAAAAGCCCCATCCCAGACCGACTGAGTCAGAATCTGCATTATAACAAGATCCCTAGAGGATTTGTCTACAAAGGACAGTTTGAGAAGTGCTGGTTTAGCGGACTCTCGGGGATCATGCAGGTAGGTAACACCTATATCATGGGTTGTGGGGAGGAGTCAGTGGAAGGAAGGTACATAAAGATCCTCCCAGGGAAGGTGGACAGTAAATATAGTTTGTTATCATTAGGTAGCTCTGCACTCATTGCATAATTGTACAAGTTTCCAAAATCTGGAGAGAGTGCCGCTGCTTGCTGGGCTTGGGGACAGGAATATGTTTTAATTAATGCATTGAGTATTGTTGGGCGTGTGTTGCACGTATGATCCTGGGCCGGCCATTGAAGGCGAGAAGAAGGAGGTGACAGACACAGTTCGGGGCCTCTAGGTGGGAGCTCGGCATGTCTGTGGAGGGGACCAATATGGAAGACAGTACAGGACCACGTGCTGACATGAGGGGGCAGGCAGGGAGCCACAGGAGCGCAGGGCAAGCTCTGAGTGAGAGCAGAAGCACGAGAGCGTGGCTTGGGTCTAAGGTGGGAGGATGTGACTGCGTGTGGGCCTGCCGAGCCAACAGTGGGGTCTGCAGCACAGACCTGGGGTGAAGCACACCACGTAGAGACGGGGGACCTGAAGCGGGCTGTACGGAAAGGCAGGGGTGGGGTTGAGACTCTCCTTGACCCAAGAGTCCTGTGACAGCCAGTGGCTTCAAAGCTGCTGTACACACCTTCATCCTTCCCATGCAGGCAGCCACTTCTTCCTCCTGCCTCTCCCTCCAAGCCCACCCCTCTGGGTGGGGCAACCTTTGGGTGCTCCTAACATAGCCTCCCTCTCTGAATGTGCTGGCACACAGCAGGGAATCCCTCTGAGATACCCCTAGAGCTGACCGTAGTGCTATACCTTTTGATAACATTTTTTCTGTTTGTTTTAGTTGGCACTCAAGAGATTGTAATGTATATCCGGACTTATCCCAATCTATCTGGAATTAATAGTATACTACTACATGGATAATGTATAAATCTGAAACAGATTGTTTCAATGCACACTCACTCTCATCCTTTGTGCTGTTGTTTTATATATTTTCATAAGTTATAAACCCACAGTGCATTGCTATTTATTCTTGTTTTAAATGCATGGCTGACTTTAAAACACTTATGAAAAGAAATATACCTACCTGCATATGTACCATTCCCAGTCCTCTTCCTTACTTTCCCTAGCTTCAGATTTGCATCTTGCTTCCATTTTCTTCAGCCTGGAGAATTTCTTTTGGTATTTCTTGAGGTTTGGGTGTGCTGGTGAGAAGTTCTCTCAGATTTTATCTGAAAGAATCTTTACTTCATCTTCATTTTTAAAAGAAATTTTGCTGATCATAGCTTTCTGACTTGACATGTTTTTCTTTCAACACTTTGAATATGTTATTCTATTGTGTAGCGGCATCAATTGTCTCAGATGGTGACTCAGGTGTCATTCTTATTGTTGCTCCCCTTTATGAAATGTGATTTGTTCCTCTGGCTGCTTTTATGTTTTTTTCTATCTGTTCTTTACCTGTGACCGTAACATCCTTTTGTGTAATTTTCTTCATATTCCAGCTTGGGATTTGCTGTGCTTCTTAGTGGGTGGTTCTTTTTAAATCACATTTGGAAATATTTTTGTCATTATTTCTTCAAATATTTTTTCAATTCCATTTTCTTTTTCCTCTTTGGACACCAGTTATAGTTGTTAGACTGCTTGATACATCTCACAGGTTATTGAGGCGCTGCTTGTTTTTTAAAGTCTTTTTTTCTCTGTGTGTTTCAAATTAGATGATTTCTATTGCACTTCAGGTTCACTAAAGAGTTCTTTTTTGTGTGTCCAGTCTCTTCTTAATCCCTTCCAATGACTTTTTAAAATTTCAGATATTGTACTTTTCTGTGATTTATTTCCATTTGGTGATTTTTACCATTTTCAGATCTCTCCTGAGAGTCCCCATCTCTTTACCCATAGTATCTATCTTTTATTTTAGACTCTTTAACAAGTTTGTAAGAGTTACTTTAAGTCTTTTGTACTAATTCCCATATGTAGGCCATTTGTAGGTATGTTTCTAATGATTGATTTTTCTCTGTACAATGGGTCATATATTCCTGTTTCTTTGCGCATCTAGTAATTTTTATTGTTTAGTGGACTTTGTTATGTTACATTGTGGAGACTCTGGATTCTGTTGTCTTTGAATACTCTTGAGTTTTGTTCTAGCAGTCAGTTAAATTTGAACTGGTGGAGACTCTATTATTCATTTTTTTTTATGGTTGGTCGCTTTCTAATTTGTCTGTGGCCTCAGGAAAAATCCCTTATCCCAGGCACGTAGTCTTTACTCTTAGACCATGAGCCCTTTTTGAATTTCAATGGAAAGCCTAAAATACTCACCAAGACCTCTAACTGAGCAAGACTCAAACTCCAAATTGACTCCCCTGCTGTGGGCAGCGGCTCAAATATCTGCTCAGCTCATTCAACCTTTCAGCTGTTGTTTTCCTACAAGATTTCTCAGAGTGTCTCCCATATGTAGTTCAGAGGGCAGCCAAGTGGTTGAGGGGAGTTTCTCTGTTCTCCTCGGTAGCTCTCTCCTTTCTGAGATTCCTCCTCTCAACTTTTAGCTGCTCTGGTGGTCCCAAACTCCATCCCCTGACTCCGCAGGAGAATACGATCACACGTTCCTGATTAAGTTCTAGCCTCTGTCCACTAAGAGAAATGGGACGTTTCCTCAGAGGAAAAGTCCTGTAAACTTGGATAGTCCCCAGTATGGTTTCCCTTCTTTCAAGAATTGAATGCCTTACCTGTCTCTGCCTTCTTCTGCTTGCTCTCCAAATGCTCTTAAAAAGTTGGGTTTTTCTAAATAAATATTTTGTCCAGAGTTTATAATTATTAGCTGTAGAAGAGTTCTTCTTGTATGAGCTACTCTGCCATTGTTGAAACTAAAGCTTGTGGTTTATATTTCTTTATCAATTAGATTGTGATTAGTTATCTATGGCGGCATGATAGTCATTGCATAATGTAGCTGCTTAAAACAACAAACATTTGTTATCCAGAACAGAGAGTGCTTTAGCTGAATGGTTCTGGCTCGGGGTCATTCATAAAGTTACAGTCAAACTGTTGGCTGTTGGCTGTAGTAGGGGCCTGACCGAAGCTGGAGGATCCACTTCCAAGAAGGGCTACTGATGGAGCTGTTGGCTAGAGTCCTCCGTTCCTTGCTGGCTGGTGGCAGGAGGCCTGACCTTTCCACAGAGTTGCTCCAGTGTCCCCATAACACGATAGCTAGCTTCCCTTATTGCAGGTGATTCAAGAGAGAAAACAAGGAGGAACCAGCAATGTCTTTTATGACCTAGTAGTCTCAGAAGTCACACGCTATCTCTTCAGCCATATATTCATTAGAAATGGATCATTGAGTCTAACATACACTCAAGGGGAAAGAAATTTGGCCGCACCTTTGGAATTGAAAAGTGTCAAAAAGTGTGTGGACCTAGTTTAAAATTACTGCAGATGTTATCCTAAAAATTTGATTACATATTTATATAAATCGGATAATTTTTTTTCACCAACTTTCTTTGTAAAACTGCACATTTCATATATAAGTTTTGACATATAAAAATAATTAAATGAAAGAAGTAGCGGAACTGTCCAAATTATATCTTTATAAACAAACTCCTCCAGCCACCAGTGCCCCCAGTCATACTGCCCTCATATGCATCAGCTGCCCTGGGGAGAAAGGATGCCGTCTCAGGACCCCACAGAGGCACATGTCATCCTCACTGTTTTCAGAAAGGAGAGTGGGGACTCTTACATGTTAACTGGAAGTCCCTGATGTCTTTCATTGCAGTGAAATTTTCATTTTATTTTAAATTGTCAAGCTGTATGTTGATGGTTTATACCCTTTTTCTATGTGAAATATTTCAATAAAAATCTGTTTAAAATTTGTTCAGCTTCCTTTTATGACCCATGGGCTTGGGATCTTGCTTAGAAAAGCCCAAGATAATAAGCCCATTTTCCTGTATTTCCTCTAAAACCTTAGTTTTAGAACAATAGTTTGTCTTAAAACGTTCATGGTTTTTGTCTTTTCTGTTTATCTTTTAAATCCACATGAAATTTATTATTTACTATTATTATGAATAGTATGAAAGAGAGACATAGCTTCATTCCCTCCTCCCCCCAATTAGTATTCAGTCATCTCTGGAGGCTGCCCTTGTCACACCCTAGATTCCCATGTGGACACTGGGTCCTCCCTTATATTTCAGTAGTCTATTTCTTTATAAGCCCTAAAAATACCACACTTTTAATTATTATACTTTAAGAGAATTTTTATCTTTAGTTTTTGTTTTTTGATAAATGATAGGACAAATTTTCTCTATGGTTCTTTTTCAAAAACTTCTTGGCTATTCTTGCACATTTTCTCTTTCAGATGAACTTGAGAATCTGCTTGTCAAGTTCCATAAAAAATCCTGTTGGGATTTTGATTGGAATTGCATGGAAATTATAGATTAATTGGGGGAGAATTGACATCTTTACAATATTGAGTCTTCCCACCCAGGAGCATGGTATGTTTTTATTCATTCAGGTCTTCTTTTGCATCATTTAAAAAAAGTTTTATCACTTTCTCCATATCGATCTTATGTGCTTCTTATTAGGTTTATATCTAGGTTGGTTTTTAAAAAAATTATATTTCTAATTGGTCATCAATGAAATGGATATAGGAAAGCTATTGATTTTTGTGTGTTGGTTTTTAGTTCTGGCCACCTTACTGAACTCTATTGATGCTATTGTTTTTCCCTTGATTCTCTTGGCTTTTCTAGATAGATGTAAATAATAGATATCTTTAAATATAATGGTGGTTTTATCTATTTAATATTAAGAACTCTTATTTCTTTTTCTTGCCTTAAGGGTCTACAGATGAATATTGAATAGTGGTGGTTTATAGGTTCTGCTGATTTATACAGGAATGCTTCTAGTTTTATACCATTTGTAGATATCTTTTATAGGTTTCCTATAGTTACTCTTTATCATGTTAAGGAAATTTTATTATATTCCTAGATTTCTAAGAGATTTGATTAGGAATGGATGTTGAATTTTTTACATGCTATTTTTTTAAAGCATGTATTGAGATGATTATATCATTTTTCAACTATATTGTGTAATCTGTTTAAAGTAGTAAATTACATTAATAGATTTTCTTTTTTTCATTCTTGGAATAAGTTCTATTTGATCATGAGTATCGTTCTTTTAATACATTGCTGCAATTCAATTGTTAATATTTTACATATGGTTTCGCATCTTTTTTGTGTGTGTGTGTGACAAGGTCTTGCTCTGTTGCCCAGGCTAGAGTGCAGTTGCATCATCATAGCTCACCACAACCTCAAACTCCTGAGCTCAAGCAGTCCTTCTGCCTCAGCTTCCCGAGTAAGCTGGGACTACAGGTGCATACCCCATGCTCTACTTTTTTTCGCTTTTTTTTTTTTTTTTTTTGTAGAGACAAGTTCTTGCTATTGCCCAGGCTGGTCTCAAGTGATCCTTTGGCCTCAGCTTCCTAAAGTGCTAGGATTACAGGCATGAGCCACCACATCCAGCCTGCATCTTTATTTATAAGACAGATTGAACTATAGTTTCTGTGTTTTGTAATGTTTCTCTCCAGTTTGAGTAGCAGAATTATGTTGGTCTTGTAGGATAAGTTGGGAAACTTTGTCTCTTTTACTGTGCTCTGAAACAGTTTATATATTGTGGGCATTGTCTGATTTTTGAAGTATTTGAAGAGCTGATTAATCAATCTGATTGGATATAATGAGTTTTAAATGACTAGATCTATTCAGGTTTTCTATTTCCTCTTGAGAAAATTTTGGTAATTAAATTTTCCTAGAAAAATCATCCATTTTTCTAGATTTTTAGGTACATGACATAAATTTAATATCATATTCTCATAGTAATTTTTTAGAGACATGGTCTGCTATGTTGCCCAGGCTGATTCTCCTAATTTAGCCTCCTGAATAGCTGGGACTACAGTCATGCACCACTGAGCCTGGCCATATTCTTGCAATTTAAAAACATATTCTCAGCAAGGTATGGTGGCTCATGACTGTAATCCTAGCACTTTGGGAGGCCAAGGTGGGAAGATTGCTTGAGGCTAGGAGTTCAAGACCAGCCTGAACAAGAGTGAGACCCAGTCTCTACCAAAAAAAAAAAAAAAAAAATAGCCAGGCCTGGTGGTGTGCACCTGTAGTACTTTGAGAGGCCGAGGCAGGAGGATCACTTGAGCCCAGGAGTTTGAGGCTGCAGTGACCTATGATGATGCCACTGCACTCTAGTCCAGGCAACATAGCAAGACCCCATCTAAAAAAAAAATTCTTCAAATTTAAAGTTATAATTGTTTTAAATCTTATTTGTGATATTGCTCCTTTTTCTCTTGATTAGTGAAAAATTGCTATTTCCTATAAAATAGATTTTTTTGTCCAGGGAACTAGGTTTTTGAAAGAGTTCCTTTATTTTCTATGTCATAAACTTCTACTTTTCCTTGTTTATTAATTCCTTCAGCCTTTTAATTTTTGTTGTTTTCTAGCTCCTCAAATGTTTATTTAGTTCTTTATTTTCAGAGTTTTATGTGTTCTAATAAAGAAATAAATGTTTTGTATGTTTTCCTTTTCTATTACTGATTTAATTATATGGTGTTCTTATTGCTATTTATTTTTGAATAATTTTAAATTTCAGCTTTGATTTTTCTCTTTAACCCAGGAGGTTTTTTTAACAAGGGACTTATAAAATTTTTCAACTGCATAAATACACTTTTTGGTGCTCCTTTTGTTGCAAATTTTTAACTTTATTGCATTGGGATCATAGACTGTTTTTTCGGCCTTTTGGAATTTTTGGAGAATTTCTTTGTGGCCTAATGCATATTCAACTTTGTAAATATTCCAATGGGAGTTTGAAGAGTATTTTTATTCTATGCTTACTGAGTACAAAATCTATATGAGGTTAGAGGTCGCAGCTGGTGGCCCACAGGCTGCCTTTGGCCTGCAGGCTTGTTTTGTTTGACCCACAGGATGTATTTTTAAAAGCTTGAGAAAACATTTATAAATCAAGAGATTTTATGTAAAAATACAGATTTGGGATTTCTCTCAAAAAACTAGAAGCTCTGGCCATGGTGGGCCCTCATTCCTTCATGGCAACAGTTAGCCAAAGCTGCATAGTGGCTGCTCCTAAGTCAAAGGGCAATTCACCCCTCCCCACATGATCTTAACAGACCTGCACACTTCAGCCAGTTAGTCTACCTGCCTGGTGTCTGTAGGCATCTGCGTTTGTTACTTGTGTGTCTGATCAAGTTCATGCAAAAGTTCTAGAGTCTTTCTTATTTTCTGTCTCCCTGATCTATTTCTGAGAAGGGATGTTGATCTCCATGATGATTATGGATTTGTCAATTTCTTTCAGTGTTTGATGTATACATTTTATAGCTATGTTACAAGGTGCATAAAAGATATCTCTTCCTGGTGTAATGAAACTTTTTTTTTTTTTTTTTTTTTTTTTGAGACAGAGTCTCACTTTATTGCCCAGGCTAGAGTGAGTGCCGTGGCGTCAGCCTAGCTCACAGCAACCTCAAACTCCTGGGCTCAAGCAATCCTGCTGCCTCAGCCTCCCAAGTAGCTGGGACTACAGGCATGTGCCACCATGCCCGGCTAATTTTTTCTATATATATTAGTTGGCCAATTAATTTCTTTCTATTTATAGTAGAGATGGGGTCTCGCTCTTGCTCAGGCTGGTCTCGAACTCCTGAGCTCAAATGATCCGCCCACCTTGGCCTCCCAGAGAGCTAGGATTACAGGCTTGAGCCACCGCGCCCGGCC